>JARHVA010004379.1:1580000-1586397 GCA_037957365.1 Torreya grandis
TCCAATGGTGATCATTTATTCCCTAGATTTGATCCAATGGTGCAAGCCAATTGAAGAATTTTTAAAGGCCTCAAAAGCTTGACACATGGCATAATCAATAAGATCAAAGTCCAAGAACTAATGAAATGCAAGGACCTAGATTTGGCTTTTCAAATCAAAATAAAACGGACTTTTGAAAACCAATAGTCACTCTTCAAATGGCATTTATGAAAATTTCCACGATAGGCATAGAAACCTACCACATAAGCTCCATGTAAGTATGGAGGATCCAAATGAAATATATCTCATGATTGAAAACATAGGAGAGATAATAAGGTTCCATCATATCTAAGGCATGTATGAGATCAAAGTTGGGTGTTTTTGTCATTAAAGTATAAAAACCCTAAACCCTCTATAAAGAAGGCCAGAGTTAGTTTAAATTGATTATGTGACCCTTGAGATAATTGAAAATTAAATTCAAATTAGGTGCTTTAGTAATAAATTTGATAGCTTTGCAATTATAATACACTGTGATCAATGGCAATGGGTAGGCAACAGATGAAAATTGAAGTAGAGCTTGATCTAACTTTAGATGGTGAAGGAAGGGTCTTTAAAGAAACAAAGTTGGATTAAATAGCATTGAATGTATAAGGAATTAGGAATTGGTCTAAAATATTCTTTTTTGTCGAAGAGTTACAACTAATTTCTTAGGAAGAAAAGAAGAATGCTTTAATGTACCAAAGATACAAGGATTTAGCATCAATTTAAATGGTGGGCCTTCATCATGTAGTTGCTAAACCAGAGGTAATGTATTACATCGACCTTCTTATTCCTATTTTTGTTTACTATAGAGTAGATATAGAATGGATTATTCATGAAGGAAATGTCAATAAATTTGCATGCATAGCTCCCATGGCCTTTGAAACTTATTATAATCTCCCTTTACCTTATGTTGATCTTCCATCCTTGAGAGAATCGATAAATTGCCAAAACCTTCATTTAGTTATTTCACCTTGGTTAATCTAAGGTTCCCATGTTTTAAGGACCCCTAATGGTGAGATTCCTATTACCCAGTTCAAAAAGGGTGTTAAGATAGCTATGACCTTATTGAATAGAGACTTTGGTGGGTCTTCTAAAACTTATGTGAGTAAGGTCTAGGTGTCTTATGTCCATTACATGTTGGAGTGGAACCTAACCCCTTCCATTATAGACTTAATAAGTTTCTTCTTGGCCAAACAATTTAAAACCATCAAGAGAAAGACCTCTAGACATTTTTTTATGATGTCTTACCTCTTAGACTCACTCCTAGCCTCTATTAATTTCCATGGCATCCAAAATTAGTCCCGTAATGGTAAGACTACCATTTCCCATCATTACTCTAAACTAAAAAATTTAAAATACAAGAATCATATGTAATTCATATGTGATGGTGTCTTCCTAGTAAATTTTTAGACAATCACTGGTACTCCTACGCCTACACTTCATCCTCTAATTAAAAACAAATGGATACCATGGGGGATGTGTGATTCTATCCATATTGCACTGTAATAAGGATAGAAGGAATAATGGTCCAACCATATAGACTACCCATATATGTTCCCAATAAGCTTATAGAGTAAGAAATTGCTTATCAAATTATCCAAGGCATAGATTGGCACTGTAAGAAGAATAAAAAGGCTCAGGTTCATCCCTTCCCATTGGACATTAGTAGAATTATAATCAAGGATTGGAAATAGATGGAGACCATGGTGGTGCACAGGAACTTTTTTTATTTCAAATTAAATGATCTTAAGATGTGGGACACCAATAATAGAGTGGATAAACATATTTAGGATAAGAAGGTCCCAAAGATTGAGCACAAGCATCAACGAGGTGTGGGAGATGGTATTTACACAAGGGAAAAGAACTTTGAATAAGTTATAAATAGGGTTAAAAAATATAACATAACCTTAGAATGTAGGTTGGTCAAGGATAATAAGCCTTCAAGAGAAATATGACAATTACATCCTTTACAATATCACTTGTTGACAGGACCATCTAGGACTACACATCAAGAATCACCTATTAAGGGATAATGTTCTTAGCCTCAGTAGGGAAAATTAACAAAGTCATCTCAGATTGAGCAACTTGAGGATGCAAAAGGAAAATTCAAAGCTATATGTGTGGATTCCAAGATTGAGCAAAGACCTGTTGAAAGCCTCTAAATCTAGGCATCCCCACCAAGGCCTTCTTCGTTGATCAAAGCTATCAGCTTAATTGATTTGTAAAATAGAGAAATAGTGGAGAGTGCCCTTATTAACATCACATCTACTTATGGTTTGGATAAGGAAGAAGACCCATTTGAGAAATTAGGTGAAGAATTGGTTCCATTGGGTAGTGGAAAGAGATAGGCATAATTAGCCTTAGTTCCTCTCACTCTAAGAAAGATCCCTAGGTTAACTTTCACTCACCCTACTAGTGAAATAAACTTCTTCAGTGATGAGAATCACATTTATGGACCAACCATTCCTGATTGGTTTGTTTAGGGGAAGTTTCAAAAAATCCCATCTCTTTCTCCTTCACTAGCTTTGATTTGAGTGGACATAGGTGTTCAGGGTAATGTTAAGCCATGGATTTAGGATCTGTTGAACAAAAAAGTAGAGAGAAGCATCTAGATTATTCACAATAAGGAAAGCCAATGGGTTGGTACCCCAGGAGCCTCTGAGAGTTTGAATTTAGAGATTTCTAAACAACCATAGGTGAAAGAACTTGATCCTCAGGTCCAATTTAATATAGAGACATCAACTCTTGAAAGAGTAGTGACTAACAAAATCACTATTGGTATTAAGGAGTTCACCTTTTAGAATTTGGAGCCATTTATAGGGTTAACTCCTATTCTAGGATAGGAAGTAGGGGAGCATCCTATTTTTTAAGAGGATGTAGCTAGAGTGGTACTAGTAAAACCAACAATGGCCTCGGCTAGAGTTCAAGGATTGAAATAGAGGATCCTCAACTTGGAAATGTAAAATCAAGATTTGGAAGCTCAAGTTTTCTTGACAATTCCCAAAAATATATTGCAAATGTTGAATAAATCCTTGATGGATGCATTATAGAATTTGAAAAGCATGAAGTCTATATTGAATGCTTTAGACCATCAAGTTGAGATGGCACAAGCCTTAATCACCCAATGGCAAAATTCTCAAGCTCAAATGGAGGAGCTCGTCAAGGTGCATAAGACAAAATAGGCCTTAAACTTCAATATTGTCAAACTTAGACATCTGGGCATCCTCATGGTAGTTTTGGTAGATAAACAAGAAGATTTGATCACCTGGAGCAATGATGTTAAGGACTTCATCAACAGAGACACATATTTGGTAAACTAAATTGAGAAACTTCTAAGGAATCTATTAAATAACCCTTTTTAAACCACTACTTTAGGTTTGATTGAACCCACATCGAAGGCATCAAAGATAGCCAAGGTCATTTATCTAAGGACAACTAGAATACCCTTAATACCATTACTTATGTAGGGAAGCAAATTACAAAAGTACAATGTGTGAAGGAACTTGTATCTTGGGTAGATAGTGGATTTGACAAGTTAGTACAAAAAGAAGGGGATTGTCTAATAAATCCTATAGTGGATTTTGAGTTGATCGAAGAGCAATACACCACTATAAAAGACTTTCTCAAATAGGGATAATTGGGATGACCCACCAATGGAATTCCTAAAAGAATATTATTGTTGTAAAGTATATGCTAGTCTATTAGCATATACTCTTTCTTATCAAGTTGGCATGATTTTTTTTTTTGCATTGTAGCTTTGTATCAAAGACAAGTGTCCTTATCCACATCTAGATATTTTTGAAAGTTAACCAGTTAACCGTCTATGTTTCTTATAAATAGGCAGATGGTTACCATTTGTAAGGAGAGAATTTTTGAGAAATTGATACTAGGTGCATTTAATACAACTAAGGAATTTTGAAAAGATTATCTAGATAGTTTTCGTTAAATGTTTATGCTATCTCTCAATTATAGGGAGTTATCTTGAATTTGAATGGTTCTTATTGTTTGAGTTCCATTCTTTGTCATAAGGTTGTTAATTTGTGGTAAATGCTGAATTGACTGTAAAAATCTCAAATATACTTCATTTTAGTTTATCTATATTTGGATGTACTTATGTTATCCAGATCATAATAGCAAACCATTAAAGTAAATTTGGTTCTTACTTATGATTCATATTTTTCCTTTGAATTTTGATTGATTTGTGATATAATTTGAGCTTATTCTATTTTATAACATAAATTGGTTCAAATGTGCTCAAAGTAAATGGAATTTTGTCATAATATTTGAGATGAAAACCTATAATCATGTTTCTTTCTTCCTTACCCTTCTTTTTTCTTATTTTTATCAAAATTCACTATAGCTTAGAGGTCATTGTTAATAATCATTTAGTTTAACTATCAAATCCTTAAAATTATTAAGTAATAAATAAGTATAGACCCTAGTGGCTCCCAACCACTAAATTAAATAAATATCGTGGACAGTTTTTATACTTTGCTTCTATTCCACCATAGGCAATCACTGAATAGTCATAAACTGTGACTCATGCCATGGATTCTCAAAATCCTAAAATGAGAAGTGTTCTTCAACACTAAGATCACCTATGGTACAATTAGAAGCATCAACAAGAGAAGCTCTACTAGTGCTAGAAAGAGGGCCTCTTTAAAGATGCTTAATATGTTTTAAAGTGTATTTGGTCAGAATTATCTATATTTTACATGATTATGTTTCTTTTAACATAAATTATGTAAAGATTGGTAACCTTTGTGGAAATATGGATTTTGTTGTTAAAAATTTATTAGTATTTGGAGTTAAGATGGCTTATTTTTCTCAAAATTGACAATTCTTTGACAATAAGAAGTTTATTTGAGTCATAAGTTGTAAAGATTGGTCATATTTGCATAATTCAGTATATCTTTGAACTTGTTTAGTTAAAGATTGATGTCCTTTGTCCTCTTATGAACAAATTTTTGTAAATTAAGCTTTGTGTGCATATTATTTATCATTATTTGAAAATTAATGTGTTACACCATGTTTTAAAATAGGATCCTTAGTCTTCAAGATAGAATTATTAAGGATTAGTACCAGAGCACATTCAAAGACTAGAGAACCCTTGCTTGAACTAGAAACTCATAGAAGGACTAGGAAAGATAGAGGTAAGAATATGTATTCTAAATATCTACCATCATCACCTTTGAAAGGGATTCCTATGCTTTATCTTCATCCAAACATGGCATGGCTTGGAAGTTCCCCTATAAATATACCAGGTGTAGTTCATGATTTACCACATAATTCAAAAAAATATTTGCCAATATTTAGTCCAACTAGTATTACAACTATTGAAGAACATGTTAAATATTTCAAAGTTGCATTAAGATTTTTGAATGTTATTCATGAAGATGTAACATGTAGGTTGTTCCCATTTATGTTTAAAGATGTTGCATATGAATGGTTCCTCAATCTACCTGACAATTGTATTAACTCGAGCAATAATTTTGACACTATTTTCATTGATCAATTTGGAAAGATCATAAGTCCTTGTGTCATTTATCATCAATTCAAAACTATTAAGAGAGATACAAGTGAACCTATTAGGTCATTTAATGACAAGTTCCAAAAGATGTTTAGCCAGACCATGGATCCATATAAACCTAATGAAGCTTTAGCTTTGGAGATTTTTAAAGATGTTGTTGACCCCATGACTTCTGTGTTTTTTAAGAGAGCTATTCCACTTATCATCACATTGTCTCAAGCCTATTTTGAATTAGTGGTTACTAGTGACCAAGTTCAACCCCAAGGATAGATGGATTATTATATTCCAAATGTTAATCCTCAAATTCTTGCATTAAACCTTTTCCCAAGTAATAACCAAAATACTCTAGCATTAAACCATTTTCCTACTTTGAATGTATTTCCTACTATTCATGCTACCCCTAATCAAAATTTAGGCTTCTTGAGCCATCAAGTTACTAATGGATTTCATGATAATGATCAAAAGGTTTTAGTGCTTGTCAATGGAATTAATAGTAACCAAAGTCAAAATGCTAAGGTTCTAAATAATGAGAATGAATCTATATTGAAAATGGTATATAAGCTTAACAATAATTATCTGCAATTGCAAAAACAAGTTGGTAATGCTAATGACAATTTTGGAAGGAACTTCACTTTCCAAAAGTTTAACAGATTTAGGAATAGGTTTCAAAATGACATTTTCTACAAAACAAAGCTAATGAGTCTTTCCCTAGAAAACAATTATGGATATAAACCTCACTGATATTGCCTTACCAAATTATTTTAGGGTGCATGCTATGTATAAACATGGTGAGATTGATTGTATTGAGTTTTTTAAAGCTTTTGAAGCTTTTCAAGAAGAACTTGA
>JARHVA010004380.1:0-110000 GCA_037957365.1 Torreya grandis
CTTAATTTGGGCCTTTGAAATTATGACACCTTCAACCTTCATTATTAGCCATTGATCTTGATCTAGAATCTCCATGTTATGTCAAATGTTAGCTCTATATTTAGTTCATTAGATCCTAATGAATTTTTGACATTTCATGTACCATAGATCTAATTTTGCATGATTAAATGCAAGCCATATATCTTTGGTTAGATTAATGTATTTGAGACACTTGTCACTTACATTTTCACCCTAGAGATCCTTTGACCCTTTGACTCATTGCTCACCATTGCTATTATATGTATGAATGAATATGCATTATTATATCTTGGGACCTAATAACATCTATCAGATTGATACATACCATTAGACTTATATCATGACACCCTAGATCTTGCCACTTGTTATCTTCTCACTTATGCTAACCTTTTTACTTGATGCTCACCATTGATCTACTTTATATGATTAAACATACACCATTAGATATTGAGACCCACTAACACCTATTATATTGATACTCACCATTGGATCTTGACCTTAGCTCCTAAGATTTGGATACTTGTCACTCTCATGTTAAACCTTGGGATATTTGAATTCTAATGACTACTTTATAGAGCTTAAACTTGATGTCTATGCACTTGTTTCATTCTACAAGTCTAACTTTGATGATTTTATATCAAGATAGTAAGCTCATCAAGACATGAAATTTGTAAAAGATGATCTTGGCATGAATAAATTTATTTCCATGCAATCTTTTGGCCTTGAGAGGATTTCTAAGCATACTTATTAAATGCATAATCAAGCTGATCCATTCATTTTTGTATGATGTCCTAGTGATGGTCAGGTTCTTATGGACTTGTGCAAGAACTATTATCTCTTTTACAAGGCTCTAATGGACATTTGAGACTTTTTGCAATTTATTTCATGCCCCTAAATGCCTGAAACACCATGAGAACTTGTTGGTCTTCTTTACTTTGTAATTTTAGACCTATTTCAAGGATTGCTTATCAAAGATTAATAAATTACACTTTAAGCTTAATTAAAGTGTTTAAACAAGCTTTGAAAGTGACCTTTGATCTTCTCCTCAATCAGGAACTCTACTCAGTTGATCACCCCATACCAAGATCTTTAGAAATTTGTCCATCTAGGAAAATTTAATGTATGTGGGCCAAAATTGGCCAACATTTTTGGTGACATCCTAGGGTTCCATGCCTACTATGAAAGGACTTAGTGGCCTTAAACAAATCCAATGGGTACATAGATTCACAATATTTCCTCTCAACTAAAAATATTATGATATTGACTAGAGGGATGAACGTTTCTAAAGATATTTTTTGAAGTAAAAAAGAACAAAAGATCAAAATAACCAACTATGCCATAGGCACTTATTGAAAGGGAAACACACAACTGAGAGGGAATTGTGATCTAGGAACTTAGAATAAATCATATAAAAATATTATAATATGATAAAATATCATATAAAAAATGCAAACTCTTCTAATAATAAGGCTTTAAATGAATTCCATTGATTGGGATGTGTAATACCTCTTCATCTAGTTGGGCAAGCTAAAAAGCATTGTATTATTTGCATCCATGGATCAAGTAAGGACCACTCCATAGGATATAAAACTTGGTATGGTTATCTAACTTGGCCTTATTTGAGTCCCATTTGAGGACTAAGTCCCCTTGAAGTCCCTTGTTGTGGCTCTCTTGTCAAAATATTTCTTGACCTAAGATTGATGTGACTATAATGTCTTCATTACAAGGTCCCTAGTTTCTTCAAGCTCCATGAGCTCTACCACCCTCATGCTCATAGGCTCATGTTATATCAACTACAACTAATGGGATAACTCTAATACATGTAATTAAAGAAAACTAGGCAATTTGGCTTCCCTTCCATATATAAGGACATATATAGAATTACCAATGGTAGCTTTGGGACTCACTATATCAGCCCATAAAGATATCCTTAGATTTTTGTGCTACAATATTTTATTCTCTTCCATGTTCCTCTTGATAATACTTAACAATTTCTTGTTTTTGAACTCTGCCAGTCTATTACCTTGGGGGTAGTAGTTGAATGATGTGTTGAGGTAGATGCCCCACTTAAGTGCCCATTCACTTGTCTTCATGCCCATAAATTCTAAGGCATTATCTAAAAATATAGTATATGGGACACTAAACCTAGTCATTATGTTGTCATAAAAGTCCAATTCTATTATTTCATTAGCTTCTTTCAAAATAATTACTTTTACCCACTTGGTGAAGTAGTTAGTTATAGTGAGGACCCATTTATGTCTTGCACTTGAAGGTGGATTGATCATCCCTTTGAGGTCTAACCCCCATTACATAAAGGGTTGCTCCACCTAGATTAGGCTAAGTATAAGAGATTCTAACCTTTGTTTTCTTGAAAATATAGCACACCTTTGGCATTTTCTTACCAGTGCATAAGCATCTTTGAAAAGGCTAGGCCAATAATATCCATATCTCATTACCTTTACTTCTATTGTTCTTAGTGAAAAATGGTCTCCTATAGGTCCATCATGAAACTTATCTAAGAGCTTTGTCACTTGATTGTCATCAATGTACTTAAGAAGTACCCCATTGAGTCATTTCTAAAAAAAACACCATCAACTAATGTATAGGGTATGGATTAAATCCTAAAATACATTTTTTTCTCTATCAAAACCTTGTGGGTATTCTCCTATCATCAAAAAAACATGTCATATCATGGAGACAACTATTATGAAGTGGAGGTACTTATATTTATGAGTTATCTTGTGTCACCAAAAAAAATTCTTTATCTTTGTGTAGGTTATCCACTATATGCTCACACAAGCCTTTACCTATTATCAACTTGGTGACTTTTATCTCTACATCATACTCCATGACCTTGGTAATATAGCTTGCTCTTTTATCATTCAAATCCTTTTTGAGGAGAAAGTTCCTCACTCTAGGATGAGACACCATAAAATGAACCTTACTATTAGAGTTCATTGGTCTAAACTTTTTTAGACTCCTCAGAACTACAAGAACCTAATTTTCTATGAAAGTATACCTTACCTCATATCCCTCTAACCCTTGACTAAAAAAGGTAATTGGCTCCTCAATTCCTTCACCATTCTTTTATATCAACATAGTTGATATGTTAACATTGGAAAAGTTGTACAATATGAAATCCTTTGAGAAATAAGGATTCATGAGTGAGGGTGTTGGGTAATGGCCTACTTGATGGCCTCAAATGTTTCCTTGCCTTAATTTTACCAAGAAAACACTTATCTCTTCTTTAATATAGTGGTGATGGGTTTGACCAGGTTTAAAAAAATAGGTATAAACCTTCTCATAAAGTTTATTTTACTAAGGAATCTATGGATTCTTTTCTTGTTCTTGGGTAGAGATAGTATTAAGATAACACTTATTCTATTAGGGTCAATGGATAATCCCTACTTTGAGATAATGTGATCCAAAAAATTTCCTTTATGAATGGAAAACACACATTTCTTGGGATTTAAATATATCAATCCCATACTCTACATCTTTCAAAGATCAACCTTAGATGGTCCATGTGTTCACTAGCCTTCTTGGAGAAAACTATGATGTCATCCAAGTAAACTAGCACCATATAATTATATAACCACTTGAAAGCCATGTCCATAGCTCTTTATAAAGTTGATCTATCATTTAAGAATCCAAAAGGCATCTTTTAGTAACCATATGTGACCTACTTTGTGGTGAAGGTAGTCGTATATTGATCCTCCTCTTTCACTAGTACCTAGTTGTAACCTAAATATCCATTTAAAAGGGATTAACATTATGAACCAAAAAATATCTAAAGAAGTTGCTCCATGGATGGAAAATAATAGTGGTATTCAAGGAGACCCTATTTAGGCCACTAAAGTCAACACACAATCTGATTTCCCTACTCTTGTTCCTCATAACTACCAAAATGGCAACACATGAGGAGTGTTTAATGGGAAAGATGATCTTGGATTCAATTAACTTGGTTAATTCCTTCCTTATAATCTCTTACATTTTGGGGTTTATAGGCCTATGATTTTAACTGATAGGCTTGTCATTAGCATCTAGTTCTATAGTGTGCTGGGCTAGCTTGAGATCAAAACCTCTCAAGTCACTATATTCCCAAGTAAAGATGTCTGCATATTAGTTACAAAGTTCTATGATAGTATGCCTCTCAACTTTAGTGCTTACCTTCCTAAGCTTAAGGAACCTATATTTGAAGAAAAGGAATCTTTAATAGTTCTCTTCATTGGTTGACATCACTACATTATCTTTTCTCATATGATCTTCTTCATGGAAGAGACCTTCAAGGGTGACCAACTCCTTAGGAAGCTTATTTTATCTCAATTGAAATATTTTCTCTTCATATTAATGTTGAAACTTTTTTGGGTTCATTAAAGAGACTGCTACTTCCTACTATAAGAAATAAGTAGTTTGTTTATTATTTTAAAAGACCTACTAATGAACTTCATTGTCTAACACTAATTGTGTCACCACAACTTTGACATGTGGCTGTACCTTGGTCCATTTTAACTCATTTGGGATATCAAATTTATCTCCCATAAATACTAATCTATTAGCATGTCCATGTTGGTTCCTTGGTACTATTTGGATTTTAAAATCCTCAAAATCCTCAATTAATTCCCACACTATATGTTTGTAAGACTTCATTAAGGGGTTATTGGTGATATTCTAGATTCTAACCTAGTTTAATATTATCTCACTATCCCGTTAAACTTGAAACTGCTTGATTCCTCTCTTATTATCCCATTGAAGTCCATGGATAAGGCCCTCATATTCTACTGTATTACAAGAGAAACTAAATTGAAACATGTAAGAAGAGAAATATTTGTTTCTTGAGGGGGATACTAACATTACACCTATACCCACTCCATGTTTACTCCTTGAACCATCAAAGAAAAATTTCCATAATCCACTAGGATATTCTTTAGGTCTAATGAGGGATGGCATGGAATGACTCTCTTCATGAAAGTAGTAGACACCCATGTCTCTCTCTTCAAATCCTTCTAAGGGATCAACCAAATTATTATCATTCCATAGTTCATCCAAGAACATGTATGGTATCTCCTCAGGGTGAGTGTTTAATTAATTACCAAACATATGTTCATCCTCATTAAGGATGGTACAATCGAGGTTTATGTTATCTGGCCCATAAGATACCTTCATTTTATATCTTGTATTGAATGCCATGTATGACCGATATACTACAAGATAACCTCCAATCTTTGTATTGAATTATTTGGATAGGCATAGGGTAAAATGAGGAGGTACATCAAGGACCAATACATATTGGACCATTGAGACACTAGGACAAGAATGCAAGGTCAAGTTGAGGTCTTTGATGATACCAGATGGCTTGGTAGAGGAACCATCAAGCTACAACACCCCCTTAGATTGGGACCCATACTTTAGACCAAGTTAGTTTTATATAGATTTTGGCATTATTGAGGTGTTAGGCCCACTATCTACCAATAAATTATTCACTAAAGAATCACCAATGATTACTAAAATGTATAAGGGAGGAGCTTTGACCACCTTACCTAGTTGCCTTTCACTATGTCCTTTTATTGAATTAGTGAGAACCACATTTTCCTTGACTGGTGGTTTCTCAAAAACATTGATTCTTGAGAAACCTTATTTAAGGATGTCTACCTAACTAGGCATGGATATGATATCCCACATTGGCACACTCACATTGGACCTTTTCATTTGTTCCACAATGTTGATGGGTGAACCACTAACCTTTGGTTGTGCTTTAGGAGCCACAACTACACCTTGAGTTTATGGGCTTTGAAAGACAAAGACATCCCTTTGATTTTGATTCTTCAAATTAATTGGAGCCTTTGGAGTAGAAGTAGGTCAGTGTGGCTTTGATATTGAAGGAATAATGGTAGGAAGCTCTTTGACTACTTCCTGGTTACCATCCATGTTATTTCTCTTGAACCTTGTATTTATTGCCACTAAAATATATGCATGGATATAACTAACCTATTTATTGACTACATAACACTCTTATTGCTCATAGTTAACCATTGTAGCACCCAAATAGTTTGGTCCTTGATTATGGATTTAACCTTGTTGAGTCTGTTTTGGCTTTGTCATCATAGGCACCTTTTTGTTCTAATCCATAAGAGCTTGATTGTACCCATAATTGGTACCCTACTACCATTAATCATTGAAAGCTTGAGTGAAATCAATGTTTGGGACAATGGATTTCCAAAAAGATTGATTCTAAGGCATGGTACACTTAGCTTCTTGAGCAACATTATTTTGAATAAGGACCAAAGTGTTAGAATTTCTTACAATATTTGGATTATAGTTGATATCTATTGTAGCTAGGCTACCCTTGTCCTTGGTTTTGACCTTAGCCTTGGCCTTGGAAGTTTTCTTTGTAGGGTGGCCTACTTGCTTGATAAGATTATTTTTGAGGTTGATATGAGGCTTGGTGAGGCCTATTGAATGCTTTCTTCCTCTTAACATTTACTAGTTCATTTCCCAAAGATTGGAACATGATCTTAAGCTATTGAAAGTTCTTTTGTTCTTGGGAATCACTAGATCTACTAGTAGAAGCCTTTTATTGCCTAGGTGAAGGTATATCAATAATTATAGGCATAAAATGAATGAAATAAAGGGGAGGAATAGAAATAGGGGATGGTATAATCTCAAAGAATAAAGGCATTGGTAGTGTAGGTGTAAACTTTCCTGTCTAAACTAGAATTTTTTTTGCTATGATTGCCACCTCATGCATTTGGCAATGTGTTCCCTCCTATAGACTGGATCATTATTGCAATGTCACTATTAAGAAATTTTAAATAGTATAGGAAGGAAAAGTTATGGGTAGGCCTAATAGAGACTAGGATTCTATCCCAAGTTTTTTAGAACCTTATATTGAAGTCTTGCATGACCTTATGAGGGGATATTTTTATTGTAGTTAATTTATCTGCAAGTGACAAATGGTCACTTTTATCTTCAAATATTTTACACAAAGCCTCTCTTAATTGGTCCCAAGTGGTAATAGAATTAGCAGTAAGGATTATATACCAATGTGGATAATAACCTAATTATAAATTTTCCTCATTGATATTATGAATGTTACATAACTTATCTATATCCATGATGTGTTTCAAAAGGGTTGTAGCTTGGTCTCCAGTAAAATAAAGGATAATTTTGAGAGATACTAATATAATAGGATTATATTGAGGGAGGGTCAGAGGGCTTTGGCTATTAAAAGCCATAAAATCTCTATGGACTACCATGGCTATGAAATGGTTTAACAAAAGTTTCCTTGTAGGGGAAGGCCTTGGAAGTGATTTAGGAATGAAGTTTCCTTTATATGGGTGTGTTTTAGCAAACCTTGACCTTTGGAATAAATTTGAAGGCAATTCAATAAATTCAAAGGGAATACCTCTTGAAGCTAACCTTATTTTCACCTTTGTCATGAGATGAAGTCACTTTTATGCTACCAAAATGTTGGATGTTCTTTTGGAATCATCAAATGTTATTCCTTGGAATCTATTGCCACTACAAACTAATCGAACCAACATCAACTTTGACCAATATTCTTTGAATTAGGTCCCACCAAGCATTCCAAAAACTATTGTATCTTCAATTTTCACCCTTAGAGAGGGTTTTTCATGCTCTCTCTAATTAAGCTACACTATGGGAATAACCCTACGATATGGGTCACCTATGGTATGGTTGAACCTTTGAATAAGGTTGACTTCCTCTTGATCGATCATCTAAACTAATGTACAAGGTGATGCACCAAAATAAATAAGAATCATGTATGCTTGAACCCACACTAGATCAACATAAGATAATTATGGCTCACATAATCTCACAAAATAAATAATTGCATAAGTATTTCATGAACGAGGCTTACTAAGCAATCAAAGAAGCAAAGAAGAATTCTAAGACTCACACTGTGCATTCATCAATGGCAAAAGAAGACAATTTCAGATTTGTAAATATCTTGAAAACACCTTAAAAGAGGCAAAAAAAGAAGGATAATGGCCTAAGAAGAGTCTCCTTCACAAGGTCATCATGCGTAAGATTAATAAAAACTAATCAAAGGTAATATATAGGTGAATAATTGATCTTATTACTTCAAGAGGTAATTTTTACAATTTATGTCAGAGTTTTCCCTTGTCAAAAATGAGTCTCTTGCTCTTCAAAATTAGAGAATCATTGAGAGAGTCAAAAATCTAAGAGAGATCTTACAAAATGGAAAAAATGGGTAATATATCAGAAAGGGAGAGAGAGAAAAGGGAGCATGAGTACAAAAATCATTAATTAAGCTGCCACTTTTTTGATCAAATCACCATAATTATCTATTAATAAGTTATCATTTTATTTTTCATAATATCTCTCAAATATTCTCATTAGCTGAGAGAAATGCACTAGAAGACAATAGTTTCCAAAGGTGGTGAGTCATGATCCTACTTATGAAAGATAACCCTTAATCACCTTGAAAACCTATTAAATGCTATAGTTTCTTGCTCTAACCACTAGATCTCCATCTTGGGACTCTACACCATCTCTACTTGCTTCATTATGAGGGTAAGGTCCTTACATCCATGGACTTGATAGAGCCATGCCATAAATATGATTTTAGTAGTTGCATGTACCTATTTTTCAAAAACATAACCATGTTGATAGTTGAGACAATTAATCATGATTACACATCTTCCCCTACTCCATCTTGAATATAGATATTTAATCTATATTAGAAAACCAATCCAAATTATTGGTTTTTATATAGTCAATATATTGATGAGATCTATATATGTGTAGTCTTGCTTCAACAATTGTTATTCTATCTTTGATCTCTGTATTAGCTCCAAGGAGACCTATTTTACCTCTATGAGTCTTAATGGTGATGTTTGATCCTCAAAATCCACTCTAGTTCAGCTTGGATTGTGTTTCAACCTCTAATTTAAGTCTCACAATCTTTGACCTTTGATATCAACCATTGATATTAATCTAAGCCTTTGAAATTATAACACCTTTGACTTTCATTATTGGTCATTGATCTTGATCTAGACTCTCTATATAATGATAACTATAAAATTTGCATTTTCTCTACAAGATCCTACTGAATTTATATCCTCTTGCACACCATAGTTCTGATTTTACATGATTAAACATGAGCCATAGATCTTCTGACATATTAATGTAGTTGAGATACTTATCACTTATGTATCACCTTAGAGATCCTTTAACCCTTTGACTCATTACTCGTTATTGATCTTATCTATATGAGTGAATACACACCATTAGATCTTGGGACCCATTGACATCTATCATATTGACATGTACCATTAAATCTCTATTAAGACACTTGAGATCTTTCCATTTATCACCTTCTCGCTTATGCTAACATTTTAAATTGATGCACCACATTTTTGAACATTACAAAAAAAATGGCGCTCGCTCAAAATTTGAAATCGACTGTTGTGGTTCCAGCGGCCGGTGTGGCTGTGGCTACCGTTACAGATGGGGATCCTTCTGCTAGTGAGGGGAGGGATCTGTATGCCCCTAAAGTGATTTTTTCAATGGGGGGAGGAGATACCATGGCCATGCATACTGCATGTGCTCCCAGTTTAGGGTATGGACCTAGGGGAAGAACTTTCATGAATGTGGCGGCCTTTGAAGCAGATATACATGGTGCTTTGCCTCACACATCATTTAGGCCTACCTGTGTATCACCGGTAAGTGCTTTAAAACCTATTAGGGTATCTCTAGACCCTGATTTTGCAAAAAAAATCTTCCAATCAGAAGAATGATTTTCCTCTTGTGCTACAATTTTTCATTTCCATGGTTTCTGGCCCCCTCTTGTAGATCTAAAGAACTAGATTTCCAAGAACTAGATGCATATTAAAGATGATCAAATCCTTCCTTGTGCTAGGGGTTTTTTTATAATAATATTTCAAAGCCCTGAAGATAGGAAGTCTATATTGTGTCACAATGATTTTTCTTGGCAGGGCAGATTTCCTCTTATGGCCAAATCTTGGCATAAGGATTTGAATCTTATCTCAAAATCCTTAAAAAATTTCCCTATATGGGTGTGACTACCTTATCTTCCATTACACCTGAGGCAAGAGGAGGTTTATAAAACCATTGGAAATGCTATAGGGGATTTTTTATATAAATAAGATAGTGTGACTCCTCTCCATTTGACTTATGAAAGATTTCTTGTAGATCTGGATGTTTCTAAGGGCCTTCCTGAGGTGATTTGCCTTGAATCCCAAAGGGGTACCTAGACACAAATTTTGGACTATGAGGGGATCCCTTTTTGGTGTAGGAAATGCCACCAGACATGACATATTGCTGCTCGTTATGTTGCTGGGAATTCTAATCCCAGACGTTCACCTTCTTGGTGGCCTAAAGTTTCTTCTAAACAAAATATAGACAAACAACCTCTGGAAGCAACAACTAATTTCGAGTCTGAGATTGAGGAAAGTTCACAATCTGAAATGGAAGATGAAGAGGAATCAGTGGTGAAAAATTCTAAGGAAACTCCTGCAGAGGATGTGGATAGTGATATAACTAAGCCAGAGGAGGAGGTGGTGGTCTCCTCCCCTATTTTGGAGGATCTTTCTAAGAGCCAGACTGTGTTTGATTCTCACAAGGATTTTATGCCTATTGGAAACCAAAGATCATTATATTCTGAGGCATGGGTTGTTGAGGCAGCTAAGGTAGAGGATGGATGGATAACAATTAGGAGAAAGGAATCTAAGCCTTTGGTCCCCCCTCTAGTTATGAATCTTTGGTCATGTAAAAAAAATAATAACTTAAAAGATTCACCTAAAGGTCGCTGTTGCTAACTGATTTTTTGGGGTCAGTAAACTAGTCGCTCTTCTGGTTTTCTGGTTACTAGTCTGGGAGGTTATTCAGCTTGTTGATCCAGTTGGCTAACTTTTAGATCAGTGTTTTGTCTGCTATTTTTTTTGGTCTTATTTGTTGGTTATAGGTCCTTGTAAAACCTAGTTTTGGTACTTTTTTGTAAGCAGGTTCTTTTGTTAACCTGGATGTGCTTTAAGGTTTATCTTTCTACTTGTGTAGGGTTTTGGGGTCCCTTCAAAACCTATTTTTACCTTAATCTAAAACATTTTAAATTGATGCTCATTGTGGATCTACTTTATATGATTAAATATGCACCATTAGATCTTGGGACCCACTGACATCTAATAAATTGATGCTCATAATTAGATCTTGACCTTAGTTCCTAATATTTGGACACTTAACACTCTCATGTTAAACCTTGGGATATTTGAATTCTAATGGTTACTTTATGGAGCTTGAACTTGATGTCTTTGTGCCTGTTTCATTTTGCAAGTCTAGATTTAAAGATTTTTATATTGAGATAATAATCTCATCAAGTAATAAAAATTTTAGAGGATGATATTTGAAAGAATAAATTCATGTCCATGTAATCTTTTGTCCCTAAGAGGCTTTCTAAGGATATTTATTAAATACATAATCAAACTAACCCATTTATTTTTATATGACATTCTAGTAATGGTCTAGTTCTTTTGGACTTGTGCAAGAACTATTGTCTCTTTTGAAAGGTTATTATGGAATTCTAAGAATTTGTGCAATTCATTTCATGCCCCTTAATTCTTAAAACACCATGCGAATCTACTAGTCTTCTCTACTTTGAAATTCTAGACCTATTTCAAGACCTGCTTATCAAAGATCAATAAATTGCACTTTAAGCTTGATTAAAGATTTTCAAAATATTTGTAAGTGACCTTTTATCTCCTCCTTAATTAGGAACTCTACTCAGCTGATCACTCCATACCAAGATTTTAGAAATTGATCCATCTATGCAAATTTTTATATATCTAAGGTGGTGCCATATGTGTGACACCTTTAGTCCCTTGTAATATCAATCTCAGATATGTATGAGTAGAATATATATATATATATATATATATATCTATATATATATATATATATATATAAACATTTGCAAAAGTGGTCTTTCAAGGACAAGCCCTGTCGAAAGGGTAGATATATTATTTTAAATTTTCTAAGTATATTTCACCCTTTTTGGTACATTAACTAAAATATATGGTTGTATAACCATATACAATTATGGTATGGGGTATTCATATGGGATATCTTAAAATATGACTACCTCATTTGTATGGATATATTTTAAACATATGTAAACTATTTAAGGAAGTTCATGAATCTACTAAATCTAAGGGTGTCCTAATAACATATCAAATACCCTTGCATTGGGTATTACTGTGAATCTAGTGGCCACATGTGTTGGACCAATCTATAGAGATAGTGTAATCTCACTGATGGAACTCTAAATGTGCCCATTGAACCCTTTGATTTCCATGGGGGTAGGAAGTAAATATCAATATGTGTATCCCAAATTATAGAGAAGTTTATTTTTACACATTCATTCTTGAAGCATTATCAACCATGATATTATGAATAGGTTGGTGGTCAATGTAATCTCAAATGAACAACAATGTAAATTTGAATCATCATCTAATATCTCATACTCTAAAAATGTGATAAGGATCGTAGAGGGTATTTTAGTATGATACATGAAAATCATCTCATTTAAAGGATGGTGTTACTATATGTGATAATGATAGGAAACTAATGGAAGGTGTGCATTGTATGCATAATACACCCCTAAAGTATTTGTTGTCTCATTACATGTATGCTTAAGAAATGGATCACTACAAATTTTCATTTATTTAATTTCACTTGGTTGTGTTTTGGAATTATTTGTAGGTGTACCCACATTAATGATGTTGGCATCTATCAAATCCTAAATATTATCCCTCAGATTGATACATCTGTTATTAGTGTAGACTAGTACCCTATGATAATTGCAAACAAATTATGATCAAAACATTTTACAAGATGTTGATTCACATCAACATATTTAATGGGAGGAATAGACATGACACTGCATTCTAATAGTGTTTTGAAGACCTTGTAAGGAACTTCTGGTAGATTTGTAAAATATCTCCTTAGATGAGCTAAGAATACAATGTGTGGATTTGGTTCCAAAATTACATGTACTACTATATTTTGAGCATTCTTATTATCATTTGGCCTCACCTTGTATGGTGGATTATTTTTATTTTTTGTATTTGAATATGTTTTGGTTGTAGACTTGAGATTATTCATTAGAAAAAACTTGTTTTTTCCTTCCTTTACTATATGGCATAAATCTATGATTGAAGGAAACTTATTGAACATGATTGATTCATGAAGGGCTAAAATCAAACTTTTCTTAAATATATATTGTAGATATTTGTATTCCATAGGATTTTTCATCTTAGATAACATAGTCTTGTTTGTTAAGACATTTTATTCAAGAGACTCATTAGACTTTTGTTGGATTTGATAAATATGATCATATGAGACATTATCACTGATATTGAATGAAAAGTGTGCTTAAAACATATTAGACAATAGATTTAATTCATTTAACAATTTATTAGGTAAATTGTAAAACCATTGTAAATTATATTCATTTAGACTCCTTAAAAATAATTTAGTCAATAATATATCATTGGACACATAGTCCAAACATGTTGCATGAAATGCTCTCAAATATTGCTCTAGGTCACCCTTACCATAATATAGTGTAATCTTAGGTGACATAACACCTTTAGGTAGAGGATATAATGTTATGTGAGGTGCCAATGGAGTATTAAATAAATAATGAGAATCAAGAGTCTAATTTAGTTTCAAATCACCTTTCTCCAATTGTAACACCTTAGCTTATAGAGTATGAAACTCACACATAAGGGATTGTAAAATAGGATAATAATAATTTTTACTAACCAAAGGTGGTGTTCCCAATAAATTAAATAGAATTGGCATGTAATATGCTGAAGCCTTAAGGTTTTCACCATAGTAAATGTTGGCCCAAAATTTATATCCGTGAGGGTTATAATATCAAGAGTATTATTTGATTTAACATTAGTATATTTCCTAATTTCATCTCTTACAATTTGAATGAATTCATCGTAAATATATTTATTCTTTATAATAAATCTTTGTAATTTCATTTTTTTATGTCACCAAGTCTATCAATCATTTCTTATATTATGGTTCTATCAATGGGATTTGGAAAGTATTTGGCATGGAGATGAGGTAATGTTTCATGGTATTTTAGGTATGCAAAAACACATTTATTAAATTGAAGACAAAAATAATAACAAAGTGGGATATTTATACTAAGAAATATTTTATTATATTTAAAAACCCAAAAATAATAGTAGGAAATATCAAGAAGGATAGAAACCTTATAAAAATGTATAGTTAAGGTTTTGTAACATTTAATAAATAGACAAGTTCACCAATATGTTTTATCAATTTTTGTAAAAATATGGAAATATATTACCTAATATGAAAAATTGTTGTGTAAAATAAAAATGCTATAGATGCAACAAATGACAAAACTAATTAAAAGTTTTCTAAGTCTAAAAACTTAATAAATATGGAAAGTGCAAGAGAGAAATATAAGCATAGCTATAAAACTAAGATGTAGACTTTATCTAGATCTGAGATTGAGAGGCTAACTATGTTGACTATATGTGAACCAGGAACAAGAGTTATCTTTGTCCTTGGATAAAAACATAATGAATAGACAAGGTAGGGGTGTGCTCTTATTTCTAGGGATTGATTTTTCTAATAGGTAATTGAGATTTGAGGTTTATGGGTTCTTTGAAACTTCACTTATTTGTTATATAGACTATGTAGGAGTTTCTAATACACTTCAGTGACCATTATGTAATTGATTTTCCACTTAAAACCCCTATCTCAATAAATTAAATGAAAATATGCAATCATGAATTAAAAATAGGTCATCAATTGAATTTGAATTTGACCTTAACACCCCTTATGTTGAGCATTGCCTACATAAAATTACTCTGAAGAGGGATCAAAATCCATGTATTTATTTCATGATACAATAGTGTGTGTGAAATTAGTGAAATACTAGGTGATTAAGTACTTCAATCATGACATGTGACCTTAAAGGTGTATTCAAACTTTAGCTTAGGGATACTAGGGTTGTATAAGATCAAAATTTGGAAAAATAAGGAATTTTCTTTAATGTGTAATTAAATTTCTAATTTTTTCTATGTAGAAGCCTCTTGAGCACAAAATGGTTTAGTATGTGATTATATAGTATTTTTTAAAAAGTCCTTTAGATGGGGCTTATGAAACTCATAGGCCAACCCTTAAACAACTTTTAATTTTTGATATTAGTCATTAGTTGGCAGTCCTAATGGGGTGCTATTGTCCTAAGGGAAATAAGAACTAATTTAAAGGTATGAATCAATATGACCATGAGCCTAGGTTGTTGATCAAGTTGGATGGATAAATTATAAAGTTATGTGGGATGTTTTATGGAATAATTAACCCTATAAAATTTAATTAAAGTAGTCAAAAGGCCTTATAATAAGTCATGGAATAAGTGTGACAAAATGGTATTCACAAGTGTACTATTTTATCTTAAATGTTATTGTATGTGTCTATATTACTTATTATAAGGAACAATAAAATAAGTCTCAAATTTGTGTTAATAATATATCATCAATTAAGTAATTATCTCAATAGGATCCCAAAAAAAATATTTAGTATAAGTGAACTCATTCATGTTCTTATGAGCTCCACACAAAACATATATCCAAAGGATTTACATGCTAATGAGCTAGATCAATTAAGACAACATAATATAGTAAGCAAAGAATATATGTCTCTATTTAGTATGCTTTATTTTATAGAGTGATTCATATTATTTGATATTACTGAGGGTGATGAATTCATCATACAATAAAAATAGGGACATACATTACACATTAGAGATATATTACTTGAATATAATTATGATACAAACTAAATCATTTATAAAAACATATTTAAACACATTCATATTATAAATCAAGGTAACAATGAAACCATATGTTCTTTCATATTTAGAATTAATTATCACATGCATTCATTGATGTACCAATCATATGATCTATAAATATAACACATCTTTGTAAATGTTGTTTTAAAATTACTTAAAATAACCAAAAAAACATTTACTCATCTTACACATAGGTATATTAATCTAAATGAATATTAAATCCAACTTAGCATCAAAAGACCACCTTTTAAGAGTGTAAATTACATTCATACTAATATACTAAAGAGTAAAATACTTAATACATGGATTAAAAAAAACATTTTTTAAAGCATCAAAGAATGCTAAAATGCAAGAATAAATTTATACTCCATCTATTGATATAGTAGAAAAATAATCCATGATCAACATATAACACATTTCAACTAAATATACATACTTATTAAATAATCAATACAACATATTAATGTACCAATTGAAAAAAAACATGATCAAATAACAAGGTAAGTGAAACACATTTTCAAAATATAAGCTAACATATCACAAATAAAAATAAACTTGGCCATATCATGCAATAATAGGACATTCAATGGATAGATTCTTTCATTTAATAGAAAAATTAAAAAATAAATTGATTGAGAAAAAATTCAAACTTTCTCAAAATTATTTGCACAAAGTCACTACTAATATAAAAAATCAACTTTCCAAAGACATTTCAAAATTATAAAACTTAAAAATTAGTTATAAGTTATAATATGACAAACTTTGATAAATATGATCACTTATTCTATGACAAGATATGCTGTGGGGGGGGGGGGGAGATAGTAAACCCCTTGAAACAAACATTAGGCTTATTGTGGCATATCATGTCCCTAATTGATACATATATTATACCATAGTATTGTACATAACTTATTCTTGATTACTTGCTTGATCACCCTTTCTTAAATTTAATTATTGATTCATCCATTATTCTATTTAGACATGGATGTGTACATATACTTTCAAATTTACATTCTAATATCCCTTAGCTTTTATTTTATTATTGTGTTTCACTACCCCTTGACTTTTGATTTTTTATCATGTTCCATACATTTATGCTAGCTATCCTATGATGGCATGTCTATATACACCCATTAAATAAGTTTGATTTTATCACATATTATTTAAGGCATGTTATACTTAAATGTGGTATAACACTTGTGCATATCTCCATATATATCATCTATTAACTTTTTGTCATGGTAAACATTTAACTTACAAGACCATGAAATTTTTATGCATATAAACCTTATGACATTTACACACTAAATCTTACCCACTAGGGGCATACACTTATTATGATTTATTTCATATGATATTTTAATACATGACTTTACCATAAAATTGGGGTAAATTATATCTTTTTTACCTTCTTAATACTACTTTGTTAGTACACTTGCTCACAAATGTTATTCATTGTCTAGATCCATTTTATTCTTCTATTTTTGTACCTTTTCCCATTAGCCTTGATTTATTAACTGAATGATTGCATATAGTGATATTTCAAAAAGTTTTAAAAAATTTAAAATTCAAAAAAGTATAAAAACATTAAAATATTCAAAAATACAAAACTATGACCTATACATAACTTGTTTTGATGGTATGCATATTTTATTTATGTCATTTATTGTATATATGGTAATTATATATCCAGTTTCTATGCACATGCTTTTCATGATATACATGAGTTAAGTGAGGATATACATGTCATATATGGATACATGGACATATAAATGCATGACATTAAACACACCCACAAGAACCTTTCTACATTGAAGGCATGCCTGTATTGGAGCCATCTTTGAATGTTTTTTTTGATTATATCTTTCTATGCTAGTCCATTGATCATATTGAGGTACTTAGACTACTTATACTTGAATTACTCTTGTGCATACACTTTAGGGGATTATATATTATGGATATTATAATTTACTATACTAGATGATGACATTGATTAATTATATAGATTAACACTACTTTATTTTTTAGACAATTATATTTGGTATTAGACACTTAACAATGTTAGTTTTGATTAAAACTTAGTATACATGAATTTTGCATGCACATACGAGTCTTTCTTACATTCTCTCATATCCCTTCACTTATGGGTTTAGACTTATATATTTTTTGTCATTCACATACTTGATCTCCTTAGTCTGTGCCTAAATAATTCATTATCCTAAGTAAATTTTCACCTAATTTGATAATACTATTTCCTATATCCTTGGCATTTATAGCAAAAATTAGACATATCCAGTTATTAGAGTCATCAACTTATGGTATATCTCTCTACACACCCTATAATGATTATTTTCCCTAATTTAAACTCATCTTTTAGCTCAACTTACATGTTTTTCATATGTGTTTAGAGGGAAAATACCCAAAACTTTAGCTATATATACATATCAAACTTAAGCCTATTCTTATCTATCATTGATCTGTCACTTATCTTGAAATAATAAAACATACCAAGGAATACATTTTACCACCCTTGAGGCATTTCACTAAAGCATCCAAATATTTAAATGTAGACACATAAATTAACATTTAATCTAAAATAATGTAATTGTGACCACTCTTTTCACACACTTAGCTCATGAATTATTCCAAATCCTTTTGTCCATTTTTATTCACTTTTCATGTGGATGATCCATTATTATAATCAATACAATTACCTCAAAATTTCCTTATTCCTTATCCAAATTAATCTAGGCTCACAAACAAACTGTTATTGGTACCCATAGTAGTTTTTTATACTCCTCAGATGATAACTCCATACTTGGACAACAATACACCATTATCTTGTTTGAATCCCTTATTTTTATCCTCCCACCAAATAATAGATAATTTCATATATTAAAAATTATTAAAGGTCCAAACTTTAATTTTAATGAGCCCCATATAAAGGAAATCCAAAAATAAAACTATAAAGACACATTTCACACCATTTTGTATATAAGATACTTCCACACTAAAAATCATCAAAATTCTAATTTAAAATTTGGATAAAATTACCTATTTATCCTAATTATTATTAAAAAAAACCCTAGTAGCCTTGAGATAAAGACTAAATACACTTACAAGGTCACAAGTCACAATTGAAGTACTTAATCACACCAAAATTTCACTAACACATAATTTTTCACCAATTTTTTCACACATACTACCATAGATGATAATATGGATGATTTATTAGCAAAATCCAAATAGAGATAGGATCATGCAATCAATTTATGATAGATATTCAAGCATCTACTATAACATACTATACACCTAAATCCTAATAAATGTGTTTTTGGCATAACATCAGGAAAATTGTTAGGTTTTATTAAATCATAATGAGTTATTCAGGTTAATCCTAAACTACATGGAGTTTGATCCCTATTTTGAATATTTGTATGTAGGTACTACTAAACCTAGGGGGTGTTGAGGTCAAGAAAAAATAAAACCACTAAACCCTTTTTACTTTGTGATTACATTCACCTTGTTATGTCATTAAGCTAGGGTTTCAAGTTAAAATATGTTATCTAGTATGTATTTCATCGAGTCCAAAGCTCCCACAAAATCCACATAACACATAGGCAAAGGCAAACCTTCCATATGAATTTTATATATTTATTACTTTTTAAACACCTACATTCCCTAGGGATAACAATGTACTAATCTTATGTATATGTAAAACACTCATATCTAGAAGCCATGCCAACTCCTATTTTGGGTTTGCACTTAATCAACATAGTCTCCATATCAATGTAATTTATATAAATAATCAAATTCTTATTTTTTCATCTAATTTTATGTTTTAATTTTTACTTTACATAATTAGTATATTTTAGGACTTAATAAGTTCCAAATTGGTTTAGTCATTTATTTCATACATGTAGCATTTTAATTTTACACAATAATTTATCTAACTACAATCTAGCATTATCCTAGTTCCCAAATTTTGATGAAACATATTTGTGAACCTATTTATTATTTAAAATTTTAAAATCCCCTTCTATTTATATAACTTCCATTAAGGTTTTATATTCCTAAATTTTATAGTTTTTTGATTCATCATGATTATCATGTCTAAAGTTATTTATCATGTTCTAGTGTAAAGTTTTTGTGTTTTCTTTACATGTTATTTCCTTATAATATGTAAATTTTTTTTATGTTGTATATAAATCCTTAGATCCATAATTTAATGGTAAAAAATAAAATTAATTATAACTAAATAACCTAATAATAATCCACCCCATGATTCTTAATCTTACATGGTTAATTTTGAATTACTACCTATTACCACTAGACACTAGGGAGCATAGATGGTTCCTTTCATCCCTCCCACTCCTAAACCTCTAAATTATGTCAACTACCATATTTTATATATTTTTAACCTTAGGCATATAGTATATCTTATGGTTCATGTTGTTATCATTAAAATAGATCAAGATTTCAAACATAATGATTGAACCCAAAGATATAATCTCATTGATCAACTTAGTAATATGATAGCCAAGATTTATATTCTAAAGTTACTTCAATAGTAAAATATGTAAAATAATATGTTATATGTGGCATTATGTGACACTAATATTCCTATAAATGTTTAACCAAACTACATTGCATCTATCATTAACACATTATGGAGGATAGAAAAGTTTATATCTTTTGAAAAATAAGATTTTCCACCACAATATATTTTTAATTGGCATTTACCTATGTATATTTATCTCTAAATCAATGACATTGGTGTTAAATAGGTCTTAGTGGATAATTATTTAGGATTAAATATTTTTAATATTTACTTTCTCCAAATCCTCAACATATATGAAGAGAATTTATATTGTTCAGATATGAACATCAAAGGTTTTGGTAACATTTCCCACAAGGTATTGGGATAAGTAACATTAAATTTGACATTGGGACATAGAATATTATTATAACATGTCAATTCATGTCTAATAATCACATTTTCAATATTCTACTTGGGATGTATTGGATCCATGTTATGTGGGTCATCCATTCTACCTTTCATGTATTCTTAACATTTATTTACCAAGGATATATATACATGTTCTATGGATCATAAACCATTTAGGTATTGTCAAGTATCTAAATACACATAGAATTATATCCCCTACATGTATTTTTATACACAATCAATGGGGAATCATTATATTAAAATTTATATTAGCATGCATATAGATACACATATAACACCTTCATTTAATAATACAATTCATAAAAAATGGGATTTTGGACTCAAATACTTTCAAAAAATTGGATTCAAAGGACATGGAATAAGAAAGTATGAACAATACATTTTACATCTTATTGATGCCTCTAATCATTAAGGTAAGTAAGGCTTGGTGACACATACCATTTATGTCATTCTAACTCAGTTCCATAGATACATGGATCTATAGATTTTTTAAATATATTCAGTAATCTAGCAACTTCATTAATCATGTATCTATATTTTTAGTTGTCTACCTAGAAGTTATTGATGATGTTGTTTCATCAGACATATTGACATTGGATTAATTATATAACATATAATCTCTACTAGTATATTTAGGATCATATGAGGATATCCCTCCCTTATATCATAAGAATAGGTTTCCTAATTACATAAATGCTCATGAATAATTTAGTAAGCCCTAAATTACATAGGATGATGTTCCACTCTATGGTTTTGAAAGAATCCCCACTACACCTTATATTGAATATAGATTCACACTTATAAATGAAGATGAAGTGAAATTTAAGTATGATAAAGATAAAGACATGAGGGTATAACTTATGACTACATCACTAAAAATTGGTGAGGATAAATTAATTAGATAAACATTATATGATTTTCAATAGATATTTTCTTGGACAGACTCTGATATGTGAGGCATTGATCATTTAATTATGTTATATTAGATCACACACTACCTAGATACAAAACTAATTAAGCATAAAATACACAAAATGGATCCAAAATTTACATTTTCTAATTAATTAAGAGATTCAAATACTACTTGATTAAAGCTTCATTTAACCCATAAACTATCTATAATGGGTGTCTAATATTGCTATGGTAGTAAATCCTAATTGGAAATTTGATGTTTTTCAGATTCAAGAGATTTAAATAAGGCATACCCTAAATATGATTTCCCACTACCAAACATAGACATGATTAATTGTTCCATATCCAAATATGATATGTTCTCATTCATGGATTGATTTCATGGTTGAAACCAAAATATAATTCTCAAGGAAGAACAAAAAAATAAATCATTCAAATATTTGAGTGGTTATGAAAATAAAATGAATACCTAATTAAAAAAAATATGTTTATAACGTAACATTAGGATTTTTTTAGGATTTATTATATCAAAATAAGGTATTGAATTTGAACCAAAAAATTCAAAGCTATCATTGATAAGCCTCTACCTCAAGGATTAAAGGAACTCATATCTCTATAATGGAAAATTCAAGAAAAATATTACTTTATAGCTCTATTATTAGATAAGACACAACACTTCACTAGGTTACTCAATAAAGATAAAAATTTTCAATGGGAGATAAAATTCTAGGAAAGTTTCAAGGCACTCAAACAATATTTGTTAAATCCACTTAATACCAGATAAACCACTTTTATTATACATTTCAGCCATAGATCATCCACTAGACACTTGACTAATACAATATGGTGATGATTAGATAGAATGAGCCATATATTATATTATTCTCACACTTTTTGACTATGAGCACAACTATAATACAATGGAAAAACTATGCTTAACTCTTGTATGATATACAAAAACTCTTATGTTATATGATCAATAATGAGACTCGAGTTATTATGGGGTTGATCCATTAATTTTTTTTATGTCAAAACCTCACTTATCTAGATGTATCACAAAAAGGGTAATATACTTATGAAATTTAACTTAAATATTATACCTTAAAAATATATAATAGGGATATTGATGACATTATATTGGAGAGACTTTAAAATTATAAAATTTTGGATAATGTAGTCATATTATTACTATTAATTTTTTAATTGGACTATAGATAAGTCCAAATTATCTAAAATGGACACCATTTTAGGTTACCATTATCCTACCATGGAAAAATAATGTCATAAATACTCCAAGTTATGTCAAAAATTCCAAAGACACATTAATCCAAACCATGTTCCTTTATATGAATTACAACCCATTATTTTACCCTTAGCATTCATGCTTTGGAGTTTTGACTTAATTGGAAAAATAAATACAAAATTAGAAGGTGGTCATAAATTCATAATTATAATTAATGAATATTTTACTTAATGGGTAGAAATAATACCCATAAATTCAACTACAAGAGAGGACATATGGAAATTTTTGATGACACACATCATCTACCACTTTGGTCTCCCTTCAACTATCATTACAAACATTTTATCATTTTTAGAAAATAAAATAGTCAAAAATTCTTATGCTAATTATAAGATCCTTCAAGGTAATGAACAGGTAAAAGCTATAAATAATATATTGAGAAAAATAGTTACTAAATTTGGTGATGACTAATATAACTAGTTATTTTATACATCATGGGTCTACCATACAAGAATTCACACACCCACTAGGTCTACTCCTTATTGAAAGAAATGATGACTAGATCATTCCAAGGCATAAAATCTTAGGTATTGACAACAAAAAAACCATAAAAGGAGAGATTTTTAAAATAAAGGGTTGTAAAATCATATGCTAAACAAAGTAGTAATAATATATTACATCCAAACTTCTTATATGTTGTTACAAATGAGAAGCTTTGCATTAATAGGAAATGAAAAAAGAGTAAATAATCCAAACCAATGTGGTATAAATCCATAGTATTAAAAAGACAAAAAATCACCTAGTAAACATAAGTAATCTACTCTAACACCCCCCTCAAGTGAAGATAAGGGATAAAAATAAACGTAAAATAAAGTGGCATATCCACAGTATGAGTCTTAGTAATAAGACATGATCAAATACTCATGTAAAATATACCCATAAAGTGGAGAAAGAGGAGAAAAATTATAGGAAACAAAACTCCCCCCCCCCCCCCCCCCGCCCACAAATGATGTAAAAAAGGGAAGGAAGGACTTCATATGGAATCCCCCCAATAACAACTATCATCGATATTGAAGCTTTTGATACTATAAGTCAAGATTGTAAGATGATTAGTGTTGATGTTGATATCCTCATATATAAGTTTTTAGAAGTTCCATCCACATCAAAAAATGTTTCTTCTTTTTACCAAAGGAAGAACACAAATGTTGTACCTAAAGTTTTCCCATTATATAAAAAAAGATAAAGGAGACAGTGGTAAAAAGATATCTCAATCACATCCAAATATGAAGTATGGCATAGGTCTAGCAAGATACTATATAATAATCAGATGTAATGCCATGGAAGTGAATAGATCAAAATAAAAACATGAAACATTCACTAAAGATTGTCCATAGGAAGTGGAGTATAATTCTCAATAAGTGTACTCTCAATGGAACTAGTATAGTTATTTGAAGTGATAATTTTTTGTGGATCAACATCCTACATAGAAACAGAGGCAGGTTCTAAAAATAGACATCCCAAGTCTGGTAGAAACTCATCCCATAGAGGTGGCTCAATAAAAAGAACAATGTTCATCAGGGATGTGTCATCATAAAAAATTATAATAGAAGAGAGAATACATCATCAAAAGATAAAACATCACTAATAGGAGGAGAATAGGATGGAGAATCATCATCCATGTCATCATCAAAAGATAATTCCTCACTAATAGGAGGGGAAGGAAGTGAAACATGAGGTGGAGTAAGAGAGGGTTTAAAAAACCAAAATGTTCAATATCCTCCTCAAAGAAGGTTAAAATAGCATCCCAAGATTGTTTTGGAAACATGGCATCCATAATATAAATGGGAAAGCTATCTAAAACACTAAGGTGAATCAAGTGAAGAGCCTCATCTTTCATAGATACAATCTAGGTAATATCTTCCTTATTTTTGAATTTGGGAAGGTTTCCAAGTACTATTCTCCAAAAACCTTTTAGCTAAAGGTGTATCTTAATTTTTGTTTTAAAAATAGTATAATTTGAGGTGTTGAGGGGATATATTGTCTAAATACAAGGAATAAGTTAGGAAGAAGAAAGAATGACCACACCCCCCCCCCACCAAATAATAACTCCTAATTTAAATAATGACAAGGAAAAAATAAACCCCCAAAAATGTGTAAGGCCCCCCCAACAAAAAAAATTGGAAATTTATAATTGAGTGTGTTTTAGAAGATAATTTAGCCAATCACAGATAATAAAAAAACATACACTTTTGAAAAAAATATAACTAGATTTTGAGTCATGGTTTAAAAGTTATAACTTTTACAAGTTTATCGTCATTAAAAAGGGTAAAATAAGTAAACATTACACAAACATTAAGTATACTAAGGACCAATTTTTTTTTTTAAAACTTCATGAGTCTAGTCAAAATCTTAAAAAAAATATTTCCATCAATTTCTTTGGTCGAAACTAGGCACATGTTGTCAAATATGGGTGAAAGCCATCTTTAGGAAGACTCTTTACAAGAACTAGAAAAAATGGTTGAATGGGCCCTATTGTGATGTCCCAAAAGGATATATGTCATGATGTATAGTGGTAATTCCTATTATAGTCTAAAATTAGACTTAAAATAATATCCTCTCCAAAAATTAGATATTAATTTGCATATTTTATAGCCTAAAACTAAAAAAACACCATACGATTATTCAGATGATGAAGATAGTCTACTATAGTAATTTTCAAGATGACAAAAGAATTATATGACCTACTCAAAAATTATTCCAACTGATATGAGAGTAAATACATTACTATTATCTAACTTTACCAATTTTTAGATATAAAAAATATATTTGTACTACTTATTGCTAGAGAAAAGCATACAGGTGACATGTATATGTCAACAAACTAGTGAGTAAGTTATCCATTAGAAGGGTTTTATATCCTGATATTAGATGATTATAAAAATTACATATGACTTCAGCGAGGGAGGGGGGCTCACGTCTGTGTGACCCCCCAAACCCTAAGTGTCTATGCATAGAATAACATAATGCGAGATCTATTACTGCATGGAACTTAATTTTTGCTTCAGATTTTTGCGTATGAATGCACGGATCTGTAAAGCATATGAATGCATGGCTTTGTTTAGCATAATTTATTTTTGTGCAGCTCTATATTTTTACCTCAGATTTTTGTAGCGTGGCCACCGTGATGACCAAAACCCTGTTCTGTGTGGATCGGTGTTTTCTTTGGTAATATCTTGAATGCCATGGCAGTGATTCCTCTAAGTAGAGTGGGTGATCTCATAGACATTTGGGTGGAGGGAATGGGTGGTGGCAGTGCTAGATCCAAGGTTTGTTTCTTTGTTGGTGGTGTTGTATATTATGGGCAGTGCATTTTTTGGGTGTGAGGGCATGGAAGAGGGAAGAGGGAGCACGGATGCAGATGTGGCCATGTTGAAACCCTAATTTTTGTGATCACCTCTCAGACTTTAGTGTGGCATGAACAAGAGTGATCTATTAGTGTGTGGATCTTTATTTTGCTTCGAATTCCTATTTTGTGGATGGATATTGGGTTGGATTTCTAGCCCAAGGTGGACTACCATCAAGAACTGGTTTACAAAGAAAATAGTGTTTGGATGGGGGAAACTTTGTTTCCTTTGTGATAAGTGAGTGAGCTGCGGTGCCCTGTTTAGGGAAAAAATGGTGAAAACCCTAAGCTGTAGAGGAACCCCACTCAAGGAAAAAATGATGGGTGTGGTAGATCTACCTACTCTGTGTAGGCACTAAGGGAGAACAGTGTGCCAGTTGCTGTGGGATTCGATCGGTGGTCTTGTAAAGGTATATTTTGATGGCTACTGTTTGTGAGCAATTCCTTCGATGTTGTGGTCTTGGGGTTGCTGGTTTGTACTTGAAAGCCCACTTAGGTCTTGGAGTTGGGTTAAGGTGTCTCTGTTTATAAGGTTTTAGGCTGTTGTAAACTTGGTTTTAGGTTGTAGTGCCTGGTTTTGTTAAGGTTTTAGGTACTTGTAAAACTTGGGTGCTTTTATTAGTTTATATTGGTGGTTCCAGTTCCCTATAAAACCTATTTTAGATACTATTTTTTAGTATGTTTTAGGATTGTCTTTCCTATTGGTTGTTAATGCTTTATTTTTCTTGAATCTGTTAAAGGGTTTTGGGGCCCCTTCAAAACCTGCTTTTACCTTAATCTAAAACAAATTACATATGACACAAAACTTTTATTTATATACTCCTATTCTTTTCTATTTTTATTTTGATTCATGTATGGCCTAAAACTATCAAAAAACATGCATAAGTTACCTTAAAATCTTCTAAAACAAACTTAAACATGGGTTTATCAAAATAAATACATAATGGTACAACCTAGGATCTATATGGCCTAGTCAATGGCCAAAAACATATATCATAGATCCACACAAAACACCTCCACTCCACCGAGAATAAAGTTTTATATATGATTAAACCCTAACAGTATTAAACTCATAAATGGATGGTTGCAACACCTACTACTCTAATACCATAAAAGGAACAATGACTATATCATTCCAAGCCACACAATATTAGGTGTTGACAATAAAGAAAATCACAAAAGGAAATATTTTTAAAATAGAGAGTTTCAAACTGATATGCATAACAAAGTAGCAAATATCATATATTACATCCAAACTTATTCTATGTTGTTACCAATGATAAGCCTTGCATATATAGGCAAATACAAACAAAAAGTAAAGAATCCTAATCAATATGGGATAAATCCATAATCGTAAATAGACCAAAATCACTTAGTAAACATGAGTAACCTACTCTAACACATATTCCTTGGTGTATGGGATAGAAGTATTTCTTCCATTAGAATTGTAATTTCCATATTTATGCATACCTCTCAAAGGGATCATTATATATGAAAAATATAGATAAAAACACTTACATGAGTTAATAATTTAGATCACACATGCATACAAGTTGTTGATCATCTTAGGGTATATCTAGACATGATTTTAAAAAGTTTACAACAAAGGAATTCATAGTATATATTAGAGGTTGTTGACTTGGTTTATAAGGAGAATCTAAGAAACATCAATGCAAAATAAGAAATAAGGCAATTTCAAGCCAAATTGGTTAGGGCCATATGTGATTATAAAAATTCTAAGCATAAAATTTTATCATATAGCTTCACTTGAAGGCAAAACAATAAATAAACCAATGAAAATTATGCATCTATGATGGTTCTATATGTAAACATTTTAAAATATCAAATGTATTTATAATACTATATAAATATAAATATATACCAAAAAAGTAAAACATTGAAGAAAATTCAAAATTAGGACCTATGCATGTTTAATCTTAGTTCATTTACATAAATTAATTTATGCACAATTATTTAATACTTATTTCTATCATTTTTCATATCTTATATACTTCACAAGTGTACATAAGTGAGTGTAGAGTATAAAAGATGCCCCCCCTAAACACTATTTTAGGTTATTTCATCATCTAAGACTCATATACTATATTTAGACAAGATCACCCTATTCATAAAAGATAACACAATGATATTATCCTATTTCCATACTATTGTCCCAATGAGCATAGGCTATCATTTTTTAGATATAAATTTGACACATGCCTCTTATATCTTGTTTATATAATCAACAAGCTCACTAGGGACATATTATACATAGGTTATATCTTTATTTGGTTATCCTTTATTGTTCAAGTTTTAGTTATTAATATAGAATAACATCTATTTATATTTATCACTTACTAACACATTGATATCTTTATGGTTATCTAAGTTACTAAATCTACTAATATTATGAATTACTTACGTTGATCAATTACATATATTTATTCATACTTTATGTATATAAATGGAAATGCAACTCATATATTAATAAATCCTAACTTGGAGAAGATAAATCCTAATTTCACTTCTAATTATTGATACATTATTCTATGGAAGGAAATTCAACTAAAGTTGACTTCTAGTTTTAAAAATAGAACATTCTTAAAAAAATCATTAAATGTTAATTTTAGACCCTTAGATGATCACGTTTGGCCTCTAAAAAATATAAAAATAAAATTTAAGGATATAGAGCTACCTAAGTTATAATGGAACTTTTTGATACGGTTGTTTTGGTGCATGGAAGATCTCAAATGGAGTTACGGGTCAAAACTTATGGCCTCCAAAAGGTTGGCATATTTTTTCTACATCATTATCCTCTGGTTGAAAACAAGTCAGCTCCTACAAGTTGGCCTTATTATACTATTGAAATTTGTCTTTATCAATCTTCTTTAGCTCCCATTTTTTAATCTAAGTGTTGTCTTCTTGTTGCAATCCTTCCCACTGCACCAAATACCTGTTATAATTCCCTTCCCTTGTGCTCACTGTCTTCATATCCAAAATTTGCACTATTTTTTCTTTCTTCTTCTTTAGAACCTACTACTCCCAATTTAATTCTTCATCTTCACCATATTCTCCATGAAATTCATATAAATTTGAAACATTAAATACTATAGATATATCAAAATTCTATGGCAAACTCACCTCATATGCATTATCATTGATTTTCTTCATAATCCTACATGGTCTAATTTTATTGTACTTAAACTTATTATATGTGCCTTTTGAAAATATTTATTTCCTCAATTAGACCATTACCAACTTTATTTCTTTAAATACCTTGGATCTTCTTCTGACATCTACTACTGCTTTATATTTCTCATTACTTTCTTACAATTTTTTTTGAATCATTCTTTCAACTATTGCATATGCTCTGCAAATGCTTCTACATCATCACTAATTCAATCTAAAATTAGAAATTGTACCAAATATAAAATAACCATATGATTTCTCCCATAAATAATTTGAAAAGGTGACTTTCTTGTTGATCTATTCACTAAATTGTTATATGCAAACTTAGCTTGTGGTAAAGCCAAGTCCTATTGCTTTGGCTTCTCTCCCACTATGCAGCTCAATAAATTTCTCAAGATCCTATTCAAAACTTAAATTTATCCATCTATTTGTGGGTGATATACACTAATAAATTGTATCTTAGTACCCATCTTCTTCCACAAAGTCCTCCAAAAATGACCTATAAATTTTGTGTCCCTATCTAAAGTAATAGTTTTTAGAACACCATGCAACCTCACAATATCTATAAAAAATAATTATGAAACTCTAGTAGCATCATTAGTTTTCTTACATGTAATTAAATTAACCATTTTATAAAATCCATCTACAATAAAAGAAATGAATCATTACCTCTCTGTGTGTTTGGTAATCCCAACACAAAGTCCATACTCAAATCTGTCCATGGTCCTCTTCGAACTGGTAATGGCATGTATAACCTAGTATTTTATACATATCCTTTAGCCACCTAACATATTATACACCTTGAAACATACCTTGTCACATCTCTCTTCATCTTTGGCCAAAAATATTTTTCCTCCACCAAATCTATTATCTTCATCTTACCAAAATGTATAGCCAAACCACCACTATGTAATTCTCTTACTATATTGTCTCATAGAGACTCATCTAGAATTCACAATTGTTTCCTTTTGAAGAGATAACCTTCTTGTATAAGATAATCATCATGAACATCTGTACCACTTGTTAATGGATTCCTACACTACTCAACTACCTTGCTCAAATATGGATCAATATCATATAATTCTTTAATAGCTTCAAATCTAACTACATACTACAACAACAAAAAATGAATCATTACCTCTCTATGTGTTTGGTAATATCAACACAAAGTCCATACTTAAATCTATCCATGGTCTTCTTGGAACCAGTAATGGCATGTATAGCCTAGTATTTTGTGCATATCCTTTAGCCACCTGACATATTCTACACCTTGAAACATACCTTGTCACATCTCTCTTCATCTTTGGCTAATAATACTTTTCCTCCACTAAATCTATTGTCTTCATCTTACAAAAATGTCCAACCAAACCACCACTATGTAATTCTCTTACTATATTGTCTCATAGAGACTCAAATGGAATGCACAATTATTTCATTTTGAAGAGATAACCTTCTTGTATAAGATAATCATCATGAATAACATTTGTACCACCTGTTAATGGATTCTTGCACTGCTCAACTACCTTGCTAAAATATGGATCAATATCATATAATTTTTTAATAGCTTCAAATCTAACTACATACTACAACCACAAAAAATGAATCATTACCTCTCTATGTGTTTGGTAATCCCAACACAAAGTCTATACTCAAATTTGTCCATGGTCCTCTTGGAACTGATAATGGCATGTATAGCCTAGTATTTTATGCATATCCTTTAGCCACCTAACATATTATGCATCTTGAAACATACCTTGTCACATCTCCCTTCATCTTTGGCCAAAAATACTTTTTCTTCCCCAAATATATTGTCTTCATCTTACCAAAATATCTAGCCAAACCACCACTATGTAATTCTCTTACTATATTGTCTCATAGAGACTCAACTGGAATGCACAATTGTTTCCATTTGAAGAGATAACCTTCTTGTATAAGATAATAATCATGAACAACATATATATCACCTATTAATGGATTCTTGCACTAATCAACTACCTTGCTAAAATATGGATCAGTATCATATAATTCTTTAATAGCTTCAAATCCAACTACTTCACTCACCATAGTAGTTAATAATGCTACCCTCTTGCTCAATGTATTAACTACCTATTTCTATTTTCTTGATTTATGTTTCAACACAAAAGTATACCCCTATAAGAAATAAACCCACTTTACATGCCTACTATTAAACTTTTTTGTGTACTCACATACTTCAAAGCTTCATGATCTATATAGAGTATAAATTCCTTAGGCACCAGATAACACCTCTAATGTCTTAATGCTTTTACAATTACATGAATTTCAACATCATAAGTGGAATAATTTGTTCTTACCTCATTCAATTTATCACTAAAATATGCTATTGGCTTTCCTTCTTGACTCAACACAACACCACTTCCTATAAACAAAGCATCACAATCAACCTCAAACACTTTGTTAAAATATGGTAATGATAAAATTGGTCTTTCTATAATATTCTTCTTCAAAATTTCAAAGCTTTATGTGGCTGCTCTAGTCCATGTAAATTATTTCCCTCTCATGCAATCTGTTATTGGTTCCACAATAATACTAAATTTTTAAATAAAATTTCTATAAAAATTTGATAAACCATCAAAAATTCTTACCTCTGTAATGCTTTTTGGAATAGGTCACTCAATAATTGACTTTATCTTTTCTTCATCCATTTTCACACCATCTGCTAAAACTACAAATCCCAAAAATACCTAACTATTTTTCATAAACTTGTACTTCAAATTTTTATACTTCTCATTTCTTAACAAATCTCTTACCATTCTCAAATGTTGTAAGTGTTCTTCTTTATTATTACTAAATATCAAAATATCATCAAAATAAATAACCACAAACTTACCAATATATTATCATAGAATTATATTCATCACCCTCATAAATGTGCTAGGTGTATTAGATAATCTAAATGGAATCACCATCCACTCATATAAGCCATCCCTAGTCTTGAATGTAGTTTTCCACTCATCTCCTTCACAAATTCAAATATGATAATAGACACTCCTTAGATCAATCTTGGTAAAAAAATTTCTCCTGCAACCACATCTATCATATAATATAAATGAGTATAACAAACCTATAAAATATTATAATTTTATTAATTGCTCTACTATCCACAACATTCTCCATCCTCCATCTTTATTTAGAGTTAGCAATGCTAGTGTTGCACATGGACTCATACTCTCCCTTATCACTTTATTCCTTAGCAATTTAGTAACCTATTTATTTAATTGTACATGTTCTATTAGATGCATCCTATAAGCTTCTTGATTTGGTAAAGATGATCTTGCAATCAAATCAATGTGATGATGAATATCTCTCTTTGGTGATAAACTATTTGATAACTCATCAGGCATAACATCTTCATATTCTTTCAACACTTTTGTTGCTTCTATTGGTATTGGCTCCTTTTTTATTTCTTCATTCTTTACTAATAGTACATAACAACAACCTGTTACCTTCATATCTTGGATAAATTATTTATTACAAAGCATGATTATATCTTCTCTTCCTCTTTAAGAGGTAATAAAACTACCTTTGTACCACCTTTTCAAAAAGTGTATGTGTTCTTTGCTCCATCATGAACTAATTTACTATCAAATTGCCATCGTCTCCCCAATAATACATGACATGCATCCATCAGAATAACATCACACCATATTTCATGATTATAAGTTTTTCCTATAGAAAAATTTATTAAACACCTCGTATCTACTATAACCTCATTACCTTTCTTAAACCATGAAATCTGATAAAGGTTAGGATGTTGTTCACATTGTAGATTTAGTTTCTCAATCATTTTTTTAGAAACCATATTTTTAAAACTACCACCATCTATAATTACTTTGCATACCTTTCCACCCAAAGTACATCTTGTTTGAAAAATATTTGATTGTAGACATGCATCACCACCTTCTTTATTCTGCACTTGATCCTTCCTTGGAGTGATCATGGTTCTTCTTATCATGAGATTTTCTCTAACATCAACTAGTGTAACTTCAGTATTATAGTCTTGTATTTCTGCCTCAACTAGATTTACTCTTGGGTAATCTTCTTCCCTCTTTTCTTGATCTTGATAGTGTGGGAACTCAAATGCTCTATGCCCTTCTTATCCACATGCATAATAGACATAATATCTATGATGATTCAAAAACTATCCTCTAGCACCACCATAACCTTTTCCTCTTTGAAATCCTCTTCTTCTTTGTTGGTATTGAAACCCTTACCTATTATCATCTTGCCTTTTTACACCACATGATGATTCACCTTTATTGGCATTAAATCCACCTATGATGGTATTAAACTCACCTTGTCCCATCATTGGAGGGGATCCACCTCTTTTTGGACCAATAGATGTCCTTTTGAAATTTTATCTATTTTATTTTTCTTCTGCATTCAAAGCTAATTGATAAGCCTCCTCCATATTAAGTATTCTATGCATGCTTAATTCATCTTGAATAGAAAAATTTAAACCATTTACATACATTTTAGTCATTTACTCTTTAGTTTCATCATGTTCCACTCATATGGAAAGTTTATAAAATTCATCTGTATACTCTTGTTTACTGTCTTTTTATCTCAAATTCTAAAATCTTCTGTATAAGGTTTGTGCATAATCCATAGGAAGAAATTTATCCCTCAACTTCTTCTCCATATTTTTCCATGAATTAATCTTCTCTTTACCTTTTCTCTATCTCTCTTTCTATAGGTGATCCCACCAAATCATTACATGACCTTGCAATTTTGTGTATGCAAACTTTACCTTCTTGTCTTCTCTCATAGTCTTCCACTCGAAGAACTTCTCTATGCTATTCATCTAATCTATAAACTCCTCTGGTTTTAAAATACCTCCATAATTTGGAACATCAACCTTTATTCCTTCATTTCTTCCTTTTAAATCTTAAACCATCCTCTCTTTTATCAATGTTGGGTACTCTTGCTAGTCTTCTTCTTACTAAACTTCTTCATCATGAATAATGTATTCTTCATCACCACCTTGTCTTCTCTATTGATTGGTGATAATCTATGTTAATTTTTGAACTTTATTTTATAGATTTTGTATAGTCTAATTCATCTGTGCAACACTTCCTCATCCTCTCACCATTATTTACTCCTCCAAGATTCAAAATTGCTTTGATACCAGATAATGAACCCAAAAACTAACAATAATAAGAAAATTACTAATAGGCCAAGATTTTGAAAAAATACTCATGATTTGTAATAATTTCTTGAAATAATTATAAACCCAAACCATACTTAAAAAAACCTTAACTTAGAATGAAAAAAATTTAAAAAATCTAAAATCTAAAAAAAAGTCTATTTCTAGCAACTGCTATTTATAGTAAGTTTTGCATACAAACACATATAACTCTAAAAATTTATTGAAATAAGGTAAATACTAAAATTATTCATGGAACAAAATTCAACTAAAGTTGACTTCTGGTTCTAAAAATATATAATTTCTAAAAATAGAAAATTCTTAAAAAAATCATTAAATGTTAATTTTAGACCCTCATATGATCACATTTGGCCTCCAAAAAATATCATAATCAAATATAAGTAGATATATCCACTCAAGTAAGAATAATTTTTTTGATATGATCATTTTTTCATGTAGAAGATCTCAAATGGAGTTACGGGCCAAAAGTTATGGCCTCCAAAAAGTTGGCTTATTTTTTCTACATCAGATATTCAAGATCATGACCAAGATGGATTCACTTGACCTAACCAAGGAATATCTTACCACAATAACATCTCTAGAGAGGGTTTTAAAGCCTCTAGTCAAGGAACCCATGAAATAACCTTAGTTAGGTCATATGTTTTTATATTCACAAAGTAAATGATAGGTAAAGTAAAATCTAATATAGTGCTCACCAAAGCTTGTGGCAAAAGTGGGGGTAATATACATAAAAATTAAACATGCATAGAAGATCTATACTCCCATCAATGTAAATGAAATTTTAATGTATGGGAGAGAAGTAAAAATTCTAATATATCTACTCTTACAAATGAGGAGCAAAGTTAGGAATACTTACCTTTGAAGATGAACCCATCAAGTCTCAATCTCTCTTTTGACCAAGGTGATTTGTAAGAGGTTGTTTTGGTATGTAAGGATAACAAGGATAAGTTAGCTCTAGGATATAAAGCTTCTCTAAATATTCACAATATTTATCCACAAAATAATATATATATATCTCCAAATAAAGTATTGAAACCCTAAGCTATACTCCTTAAGTAGAATGGTGGATAAGTAGATGTGCAATATGTTATTCTTCTTCTTCTCTTCCTCATAAATGATGGAAATAGATGTGTGTGTGTGTGTGTGTCTATATATATATATATATATATATGTATGTATGTATGTATGTATGTATGTATATGTATATATATCTATATATATGTATATATGTGTGTGTGTGTGTGTATGAATCTAGCGCTATACCTTTATAAAATTTTAGATGATAGGTTCATCCCAATTGAATCTATATCATTAATTGATAAAAATAAGTTTAGGTCTTGATCTAGGTCATCTAGATCTAACCTAGAATTGTAATGTGTTTTTAACAATTTGAATATAGGGTCAACCCAATCAACATTGTATTATAAACTACTAAACTCTTAGAATAGAGCTAGCCTAGGCTAACTTAGTCTTGTAGATGGTAAAATAAGTTTGTTGGATTAGGTATGGGTTAAAAATAGGTAATATAAATATAAAATAAACATTCAAGTATAAGAGATTATATGTCTAAATGTCAACTTATACTTTAAGGTATATTTTATATTTATACTTTTAGGATGTTTCAGAGTGGTTTTGGACCTCTAAGAGCTATAATTCAAATTATATATTTTGGAGGGTCCTATTATATTTTAGACTTAGCCATATTTTATGGTTATAGGATTTTAGACTTAGCCATGCTTTAGGATTATATAATTTTAGGGAGACATCATAGGAGGCAAATAGATATACATTATAAGGAATTTGGATAAAAGCTAGGAATGATACAATGCCACAACAATCTTGAAAATCCATAATGGTCTTCCCACCCATTTCTTGTGCATCCTTTAAGATGTATACTCAAAGAGATTGAAACTTGGTAGGTTCTTGCAAGAGAAAAAGTGTTAGTAAGTGGTAAAATTAATAAAAATATTATGTGTATACACTTTCTTGATTCATGTCTTATGCATATTATCTATTTAGCTTGTGGACATTTGTTTATGTACTTATGTGTGGATCTAGGTCTTCATTGTATGTTTTTATTCATGTGAGTGACATTGAACATGTCCCTTATATGTGACCATTTGGCCTTTTACTGTGTGTTTTGTGTACTTTATGTGCACTCTTTATTTATGTGTCATGACCATGAAACTTATTTTTTTATTTTTCTCATTTTTCAATGCCATTATGGACATCATGCATATTACAAACCTTTTAATTACATGATGGATATCATGAATCTCTCCCTAATTAGTTGTGTTCACCTTTTAATACTCAATTTTGATCACTTATTTACATTCCTAATTACTAGCATCTATCTTGACAATCTCACTATGTATACTTTTTTATACATGCATCTTATATTACTATTATTCTTAGTTTTATATATCATGATTAGATGGTCCTATATGTTATCAATATTACTTAAATTTACATATTTTTACATAACACCTATCACATAAAATTTTACTTTAAGTTAAGTTATTGCATAGGCTCAACAACTCCTCTCAAAATAGGGGAGTTTATAGTGGCTTTTCTTAGAGACTAAACTCCTATAATACATTTCATAGGTATAATTTTTCATATCTCACATAGTGGATCATAAAACAAACTCAAAAATTAGTTAAAAGGTATTTTTAGACATGAGTGCACCATTCAGATAAGTGTAAACTTCATTATTATCTAAAAAAGGTGTCATTATCCCAATATCTATAAAATGTTCACTTTCATAATTTATCAGTGTCCTAATTAGTTAAAAACATTTAGAAAAAATCTTGTATTTATAGCTTTTAGGAAAAAATTCATGTTTGTCTTAGATTTACTCAAATTTAGAGCATCATGTGTGACATGTGCTCTGGGTTAGAACATAGGTTGTTACTCAAAATTTTAGTTGTTATTAATTAGTCACATAATTTATGTACACCAAATATCATATTAGGTGCATGTGCATAGAATATGGATCCCTCCTTACTTAATTTTGCACCAGTTTTACAAATGGAATGTAAATTCTAGTGATTATCAACATTATATACACTAAATCCATAGTATACTAAATTTTTTTACCAATTTTGCACCATTTTTACACCAAAAATGATCCTTATTCCATCTATAGTGGTTGGTTCAATATTTTCCACCAATATTGTACTAGTGTTTACACCATGACAATCTATTATAATTCATACAAAGATTACAAATTACTTCACTACTTCAGGTATGGAATGATGGATTAAAGCACACCTTGATTTCTTAAGCACACTTTCATATTCATGAGGATTAGAGTATGTACATTATAATCCAATATTTTCAACATAAATGAAATACAAAAGGGTCATAACCTCTATAATCACTTTTTTGAACCAATTTTTGCACAAAAAAAACACAACAATTCACATACCTAATTGGGTCTATTCATTCCTTGTTATTTGATATATAAGTTTCTTGTCTTTACTTATTTTAAGGACTTATTTTATACATGTTTCATGGTAGGTTCATTTGAATCATAGTTTAACATTATGTCCTACATCCACAACTACACTCCATAGGTAAGTTTAGATACACACTTTTCATTTTACTCTAATAATTTCACTTTTCTACATTACTAGAATAAAATTGGGGGAATGTAATCACATAAATTAATATTTAAGATAAAACCATGCAATTGTGACCATCCTTTGCACACACTTAACTCATGAATTATTCCAAGGCCTTTTGACCATTATCATTTACTTTCCACATGGATGACCCATTCTTCTAAGCAAGAAAATAAGCCCAAATGTCCCTATTCCTTATGAAAATTAGTCTAGGCTCACATAGAGATTATTCATGGTACCTATAGTAGTTGTTTTTTATAATTAAATAACACACCCTAACTAAACAACAACATGCCTCTCTCTTGTCCAAATCCTTCATTATTGTCCTCCCATAAAATAAAGTCTAATTTCTAAAATTTAAAGTTATGAAAGGGTGGACCCATAATTTTAGTATTCCCCATTTGAAGGAATTCCAAAATACAACTATAAATCCACATTTTAAATGATGTTGGACAAAATAATATTCCACACTAAAAAATAACATAATTATAATTGTACATTGAGATAAAATTCCCTATTTATCCATATTATGATTACATATAGCCCTAGTATCCATGAGATAAATTATGGATACACTTACAAGATCATAAGTCATAATTGATGTACTTAGTAACACAAACATTGCATTAACATCTATAATTTTACATTAGTATTTCATACACACAACAGTAACATAGGAGACATAAATGGAGTTTTTTATCTCTTCATAGTATTATTATGTATGCAGAACTCAACATAGGGGTGTTGAGGTCAAACACAACTTTAACTGCTAAACCCTTTTTACTTCATGATTACATTCATCTTACTATGTCATTGAGATAAGGTTTCATGTGAAAATAATTTACATAATGGTTCCTGCATTGGATCAAAATATCCCACATAGTCCATAGAACACAAAGGTCAAGGTGAACCTAGCCTAGGAATTTTTGATCTTTGTTATCTTATAAAAATTGATTCTTCGAAAGCATAATAACTCACTAATTTATTTTAAATTTATTGGGATCTTGTCTAGAATCCTTGCCAACTCCTATTTTAGGTCTATACTCAGTCAACACAATATCCCTATAATTTTCAATTTTATAAATAGTTTGCATCTTAGTTGTCCATCTCAATTTATGTTTTCTTTTGTAATTTCTATATTTATTGATTTAATAAGTTTTAAATCATTTTATGTCATTTGTTTCATATTTTTAACATTCATATTCTACACAATGGCTTGTCTAATTGGGGTATAACATTCTCCTAGTTCTTAATATTTGATAAAATAAAAAACACTCAAAGGAATAGCTACCACACCAAGTCTAAATATTATTTCAAGGTCAAAATAATAATTTGTTAAGATTTGAAATGCACACATGATTTATTTACATACTAGTATATCAATGTTTATCACACACATAGTTAGGTGGGAAAAGTAAGTTAGGTTGGTCCCTATTCAAAGTACTAAAATGTACGTATCACTCATCTAATTAGTGGGTAGTAGTTGGGGTCAGCTCAACCCATCTTATATATCCATATTTTACAAGTGAATCAAGTTTTGAAAGTGGATCTAGGTTTTTGAGGTGAAAGAAGATGAGTCTAAATCTACACATAGTACAATCCTCTAAAATTTCATGAAATACCTATCTATAGGAAAGTGTATTAAACTTTGATGGAAAAGTCTAGTAATTATCACATGATCAAATCTATAAAATATAAAATTCAAATGGTTACCATAGGCATCTATGTATTACTTGATCCATCGATACAGGTTCTAATATTCAGATTCCTAATTTGAGTGACCGAAGACCTATTCCATATCATGACTAATAACTATACACTATCACATAATATCATAGAATAAAAACAAGTTAAGTAACCTATATTATTGGTCATTTATATAAATATAAACTATAATAAATCTACATACCTCTACCGCTTACATTTAGATATGTGTAATTTATATATCTCTTATAAAATCTAGATTATTCAAAGTGTTATCTTGTTTAGACCAATAAAATAAGATAAAACATATTGGTGAGTCCATCATTTCTTAAAGCATGGTAAACTTTAATATACCTTAGGGAATAATTCTACCTTATTAGGGTTTCAAATTTATACATTAGGTTTCAAGCTCTGATTTTTAATTTATGATTTCCCCATATAACACAATAGTCTATCTTTGGATCTATCCCTCTTGATGTTTTGCATGATCATAGTCCACGTCATATAATAATGCTAGCTTTTTTATCACTCTACAAATTTTTTTTAGGTTAATTGGCATTGAAATTGAATATAATCAAATCCTTTTGGACCAACTCATTATGTCTATATAATATAAATTGGCTAAAACATATGAAATATAAATTCTTTCTTATATTAATGAAACTTTTATTTTAATTAGCAAATGAGTATTATGGGGTCCCTTGTACCTTTCATTCATATGGTAAAATATTAAAAAAAACTATTATAACATCCATACGGTTACAAAAATAAGTTATCATGAGAATAATTTCATGGAAAACAAGAAACCATCTATAAAAAAAACTAATTAGATTACTATCTTAGAATTATGGATACCCCCCAATAGACACAACCAACCTCAAAAGGTAATCACTTTTCATTCAAACAATATTTGATAAATTCCCCATGATATATCTAAGGAGAAAAATATGTTTTCATATCAGACCAACTTGCATCCCATGACAAAAAATCAATAAAAGTTATCCTGGCCCATTCTAAAAATTAGAACTAATATTGTATCTTATCTTTCACAATAAAGGTTGAATAAATTTATTCTATAGATTATTTTAGTGAAGTGGTAAAAAATGACAAAATAAATAACTTTAATAACATGTAATAAAAAATTATAAAATTAGGGGGGCAAAAATCCAAGAATCCCCTTTGTCTAGGTAGACTTGATGATTCTTTTGCAACCAAAAAATAAAATTTTCCATTGCCATTTATATTATGAAAAATTAAAGAAATATAGACTACTAAAAATAAAATATATAGTTCTACATAGGACTCCATAAACCATGATACCAATAAAAAGAGAAGGATTCCTCATATTTTAATATGGAATTATAAAATCCATGAATATAAAGCACATTTACTCTAGTGGTGCATAATATCCATACTTTTTTCAAATTATAGCCATTGTTAGATTTACTCTTCCATGTTTAATAGTGTATTATATTTCTAGTTATATAATTGGAACTAGAAAGGTGAATTTAAACCTAAAACCAATCCAATAATCACCCTTTATTTTCATATAACTCATATAAATATAATCCCATAATCTGGCCTTTCTCAATTTATATGGTGAGAAAATATCTTTTAATTTTATGGTATGATAAACTTTTTCCCACATGAAATAGAAATATATAATAATTTTATCCTAGATCAGCCAAAAAAATTCCATGAATAACTAAGATCTATATTAGTCATAATAACTTTCACCTTTATCTAATAATTCTCAAGTAAATTCACATACTCTCAAAATGCCATGAACTATGAAAAATAAACTATATTGTTCTATCCCAAGACTCCATAAATCATGAGAGAAATAAAAAGAGATGGATTCATCACATTTTAATATTTAATTATAAAATCCATAAATATAAAACATATGTACTCTAGTGGTGCATATTATCCACACTTTTTTCAAATTCTAACTATTGTTAGACTTCCTCTTCCATGTTTACTAGTTTCTTATCTTCTTAGTTAGATAATTAGAAAAAAATGGGTATTTTTAACCTAAAACCAATCCAATAATTACCCTTCTTTTTCATAGACCCAATATACATATAATCCTTTAGTCTAGCCTTTCTCAATTTATATATTGATAAAATATATTTTACTTTTATGGTATGATAAAGTTTATCCCACATGAAATAAAAATATATATAAGAATTTTATCCTATATCAACCAAAAAAAAATCCCATGAATTAATAAGATATATCTTAATCATAATAACTTTCAACTTTATCTAATAATTCTCAAGTAAATTCACACACTCTCAAAATGCCATGAACTATGAAAAATAAATTGTATAGTTCTATCCTAAGAATATAAAAACCATGAGACCAATAAAAAGAGATGGATTCATCATATTTTCATATATAATTATAAAATACATACATATAAAACATATTTACTCTAGTGGTGCATAGTATCCACACTTTTTTCAAATTCTAGCCATCATTAGACTTCTTTCATGTTTACTATTGTCTTATCTTTCTAGTTAGATAGTTAGAACCAAAAAGGGGAATTTAAAACTAAAATCAATATAATAAGTAACATTATTTTTCATAGGCCTAATATACATATAATCCCTCAGTTTTTCCTTTCTCAATTTATATGGTCAGAAAATATCTTTTACTTTTATGGCATGATAATGTTTTTTCCACATGAAATAGAAATATATATAAGCATTTTATCCTAACTAAGCCAAAAAAAATTCCCTAAATCAATAAGATATATATTAATCATAATAACATTTACATGTATCTAATAATTCTTAAGTAAATTCACATACCCTTAAAATTCCATGGGTTTTGGAAATTCCACTTTGAACCACAAAGAAAGGGACTCCTCCAAAATCTTATATTATGTCATTTCTTATCCTTTTATTATTTCATTTTTAAACTAATAAATGAAAGTCATAAGTAATACATCTCCCTCAAATTACACTTTAGATCTTTTGGAAATAAAACTTTATGTATATAGGGTTCGCATAACATGTTTTTCTCCTATTCTTTTGAGGTGAAGAAAACTTGAAAAAAAATCTAGGCTTAGTGTCATCAAAGCTTGAAAAAATATGATATCATTAATATTTGTAGATTTAACCAATTTTACCTCAATATCAATAAATATAATCTATATAGGGGCCTAAAATATGATATTTGGGCTACCATCTCACAAGATAGAGGGACTATTTTTTTGAGTTCCTCTATAGAAATGTCCTTACTATTTATTTATTTTGCATTTGATAGGGAATTTATCTTAAGTCATTCTTATAATATATCAATATTTTTAGTTTTTAGGACAACATATTTCCTAATAATTCCAAAAACTTTATACCCCTCTGTCTTAATAAATTTCAAGGCACTATCATGATCTTCCACTAGAATAAACATATGATAATCTATTTGAACCACCAAATCAATTATAAGGGGATTAGAAATAGTGGAAATAAAATTATCATGTCATGTAGAAGATTCTATAGCCTTCTCTACAATACTTTCAAAAAATTATAATTTATAATTAGGTGTTTAATACATCTCTTTAATTATTATTCTAACAATCAAAAGTTCATCTTCTTGAGATTTTTATTTTCTCCAAGGCTTCAAACAAATATAATCTTGAATTAGTATATTCTATTTTTACAAACCATTTCATTTATTTTACAACCTTTATTCTCATAAAGTTTGATTCTCAATAATTATATATAGATTCATTGAAAATAATAAATGGGGTTTTTGTGTTAAATGAGTGGCCACCCTTTGATCATGGACCCATACATCCCATCACTTCCATAATATTAACTCTAATTCTTTGTGATAATATGCATCAAAAATGTTAGGATTGAGAATCATCATTTGAAATTCTAGGATAAGAAAGAGGTAACATGGGATTTATTTTATTTATAATGGGTCAGGTGGTATCTTCCATAGCCAAAGTATTCAGAAGTTAAAAGTCATCCTAGGAAAGAATTAGGGTTTTTTAATTCAAAATATCAAGGAAGAGAAATTTAATTAATCCCTTGTGATCCAAAGCATTCTTATTTTTTTATTTACTTCTACAATAATTATTTATAATATTTTGTAGATAATAATGGGTATTTATTGTATGAGGCATGAGTTAATGGAAAGAAACAGGAAAATAGAAAGATTGAGTGACAAAATTACAAGGATGGAATGTGTAAATTAAACTCTCAATAATAATATAAGAATCATTATAGACTTTAGTATTGCTTAAATGAATAATTGTTTACAAAAAATGGAAGGTCTTTAAATAATGGCTAAAAGGAAGAATGAATTTTTAGATCAATGCAAAGAAGATAAGAAGAAGAAGAAGAAGGGAGTGACAGAGGTTACTTAGGATCCAAAAATTATTTAGATAATGGATTTCATGATTACTAATATAAAGAAGAATTGGAATGGTGTAATGGAATAAGTGCCTTGGTTGTTAGTGTTGGTTATGTTATTTTTCTATTATTTTTTGGATATCTTGTAGTTAGTTGTTATTGTGTTTTTATGGTTTTATGAATAGGCTCTCTATTTTTTTATGGGTTTTAAACCTTGCCTATTTTATTTTTGTAATGGGGTAGGTACCCTTTAACAACCAATTTTTTATTTTAATTAAAACAACAACAACAACAACAACAAAAATGATGATGATGATGATGATGATGATGATGATGATGATGATGATGATGATGATAATAATAATAATAATAATAATAATAATAATAATAATAATAATAATAATAATAATAATAATAATAATAATAATAATAATAATAGGGCATGTATGCATCAAATGGGAAAGTAGCCTAAAGTGGTATGAAAAAATAATATAAAATATTCCCTCACATGTGATGTTATTTTAAATATACAAATATAAAATAGCATAAAAGTTGGGTAAATAAATTCAAGTAATTCCCTTAACTATGACATGCACCTTCTCTCTAGGGAGAATAAAATAATATTAACACTTAATCCCTCTCTTTTTATCACGTACCGTATTTCTCCTTATTTTAAAAAACCCATGACTTTATAAATACTCTCCTTCATTATATTCATGACCACACCTCTAACTTTGATAGACCTTCATCATATGTGCAATATAAATCCTTATCAATGTTATAATTTTAACCTATAAACCTTTTAAAAATTGCTTCCATCTTGCATCATTTAATACCCTAAATAAATATCAATTTCCCCTCAAATCTACATGGTCTTCTAGTTCAAACCTAGTTAAAGGTCTCATCATAAAAATAAGAAATTAAAGTGGATTACACCCAATTTTTAAGATGGATGTATGTAAAAAAAAAACAAATGAAGTCATTGAAGTAGAATAGAAAAAGAAAGGAATGAAAATAATAATAAAATATAAACACATGATAAAAAATTTTATCTTCTTCTCATCCCTATTAGGAAACTCAAAATCCAAATTTATTTAAATCAATTGATCCCATGCCATCCAACACTTACAACATAAGTAATAAAAATTTAACTTTGAATCAATTTATTAAAAAGTATGACACACGTGCCATAGGACTTAATATAATATAAACCTAATGAGTTGAAGCATGTAAGAAATCACACCAAGCCTTTATAAATCATATCATAGACTTCACTCCAACCATTAAATAATTTAGACAAGTCATTAATTATACTACCACATGTAATTGAATAAAATACTAGCTATCCTAAAAGTTCAAAATTAATGCATACATAAGTGAGAAAATAATGAAAAAATTAGTATAATTAAATACCCAAAACCACTCAAAGGTATCCCAATCCATAGAATATTTTTACAATGGAAATGAAAATCATGCTAGAATGGGGGAAGAGCTTTCCTTTTTTATTTTAAATCCTCGCAACAAGTTTCATTTTTAAAAACAACTCTATGTTGGTGGAGTAGAAGTAACCTATTCCATTTATTCTAAGGTTTTCTCTGTCAAACTTTAACCCTATCATCCCCATAGAAATTAAAATAACCTCATGTTTTTCCTTACTTTTAGACAAAAAATGACATGTAACCTAGTTATCATAGTTTTCATACTACATAGACTTTTGTATCCTATAATACTTTTCCACAATAGATGAAAACACTCAAAATCTATACTTTCTACATTATCTTCTTTTTGATGTAGTTATTTGGTGATTGGAAAATAACATTGCACCCTATGGTCTCCTTTCATATCATTTCCAAATTGAATACACCCTTTATTTTTTCTTAATATCCTTAATAGACATTAAATCTAATAAAAAAATTATTATGGTTATGCTTATAAGGATTTTCTTTAAATCATCTTGTATCCATTAATTTTTCATGTCAATCCCATGCAAAGCCTTTTTCACCCTCATGTGAGACTTTTACCCCCTACATTTTTCCAAATGACCCAAGGACAAACACAAATAACACATTTTTATTTGGGGAATCTCATAAAATACTTTCTAAAATAACACTGGCATATCTCAAAAGAGACATTGAGGAATATAAAGGATCATTGGGTTTCATTATAATATTAAATCGTATAGACCATAAATAATTAGTCTTAAATGATCTATAACCAATAGTATAAAATTTTCCAAGGAAATTCCCAATTTGCCTCAAATTTATTAAATTCTATTTGAATGTCATATAATAATAGTACCCAATAATTACATTATTTCACTATAGATTCCATTTTTAAAATTTATTGCCAAATTTTAGCTTCAATCCTAAAATAATTCAATAACTATACTTAGTTGTAAGAACTAAATCCCTATATTTAGATCTAAAAATAATATCATGAAATAATCTTTACAGAGACTAAAAAATAATCTCTCCAATGCTTTCAAGCTAGATTTAAAAGTGAACCCTTCCAAGACATTCCAACCACTTTACTAATTAAATATTTATGAGAGAGATTTCGTTTTAGATTATAGAAATATTTATCCTAAATTATAACCTATTTATAATACGGGAAGGATATTTGATGAGATAAATATCTTAAAAATTGACATCTCAGTTAGATGACATGGGTTCAATAGAGAAAATCTCTTCATGTGAAATATTCATTTCAAGTATGATATCATCAACAAAATATATATTTAAATAGGAATCCATTGGACAACCTTGGTGATAATTCAAAGAATATATATCTTTTGAATAAGATAAAGTGGAAGATGAATCATGGTATAGGTTTAGGAACTTGTTAGAATATTCAAAAAATTCATTTTCTAAAGAGGAATTTAAATCATGTTCTAGATATCTATCAAAATATTGATGTTAATATCAAAAAAATCATTATCATAAACCCCAAAGCTTTCATCAATGATATTTACATTTATAACACCACAATATTCTTTATGAGGATTATTTTTATTTGAATTATCAAGTTTCAAATTATAAAAAAGTTCATCGTATTAAGAAATGAACTTGGTTTTAATCATTTGAATATGATCCTTAAAAAATGAAGATAAAATATGAGTAGATAAATTTTCACCATATAACTTTTTATATTCTAATCAAATTTTTAAAATTTCACCCCCATTCTCCATGAATTCCTTATGGTTAGAATAAAATTATTATTGATTATTTCATAAAACATATCTTAAACTCTCAATTATATTCTTTAGTGGTCCTTAATTAACCTTCAATATCAAATTAATATCCTTTTTTTACAACTAGTCATCATCACCCAACCATATGTGATCAAAATCATTTACTCCTAAAGAATCATTTTCAGCCCCATTTATGCTTATTATGGATGCAAATGTTAATAATGAACACATATAAGTAAGGTAAAATATAATTAATGATGACATACCTAAACTTGAAAATGTTTATCAATATGATAATGAATATCACTATAGAATACATTATGATGACCTTAATAGTGTATATCTCAAATAAGTTGCAACCTTTTCTAGCTTTTGGGAATAAATGTGTATCTAACCTCATGGTCTATTTAAGGTATTGAATATAATCCTAGAGGATAAAAATGTGAATAATAATAGGGTTTTCCTAAGGAAAAAAACTAGTGATTCATTGATACTAATATAGCTTTTATAGGTATTGACTCTACACTAAGTGTTCATAGCACAACTATTATTACTATTCTTTGTTCCAAACCTTTGATTACAAATGTGATGTCGACCCATGATGAGGGGAAAAATAAGGTTTTATGTATATTTATATGTATATACCTAAATATCATACATTTTTTATTATGAGAAAATATCATATTACTGATGGATTCCTTTGATAAATTGATAGTCTCCTTACATATTTATTCTAGTTAATACTATGTTAGTTTTTATTCATTTAGTGGTTTTTTTGGGTTGTGTTATGTCAAACTAAGCTATAAATTACCATGGGGGGTTTTGATTCAACCTCATATACCATCATGTGTGGGTTATCTATTATAAACACCTTTTTCACTATTTAAGTTACTTGACTCTTCCATCACCACAAGGGCCATCTTATTTTTTGAGAGAGATTTTTATCTATATCTTTGACACTTCTTACACACATTGAAAGTATCCTTATATGGAAATGTTTTTATTCGTTGTTCGAGTAGTGGGATTTTTTGACCCATATATATTTTTTATGTCACTTTACCCAGTTAGAATTATGGGGTGTGTGCACATATACTGTTTCTTTAGGTGTCTTGCTCCTTAATAAACCCTTTGGACTTACCAAAATCTACTTTAGGAAATTTATTTCATTTATTTAACTCTATTTTAGTTTTTAACATGTCATTTGAAAGATTGACAATTTAATTATATAGAGCTATTTTGGTTCTTACAATGTTAGCCTATCTTATTTAGTGATTGAGTAGTGGATCTTGACCATTCGGGTAGAATTTTTTATTTATTAACCTTATTTTTTATTTGATTAATGTGTTTTATTTCTTCTTGGGATACCTTGAAGTATATCTCAACACCCCTATACACTTTTATTTTTTAACTATTTTTTGAGAAACCTTGTTGTGACTCATTTTGTTCTATTTACATTTCATTTTACATGGGTACTTGATTAGTCCTAGTTATTGGAACACATATATTAGGATATGTCTATTTATTTTTTATTTTTATGTCTCCCTAATTTTACACTTAAGGTAGGGTGTTCACACTAGTCTAGTAGTGATCATTAGCTAACTTTTATTTCTCTAAGTTCATACTAGAAAGGGTAAATCTTAATATAGGAAGGTTGATAAGTTAGTTTGAGTGATAATTCATTATGTACATGAATAATTTGAGTGATTGAATATTTATTTACTAACTCTATATAATAGTTTGTTCACAAAAACTAATTGGTTTTTATGAAATAAACTTTCCACGTTATTTATACCTTGGACTCCTTATTTTAATATAGGTGAATTGTACATGATGAGACATGGTAGACATATACATGGTTTGTGTGTAATATTATTTTATTCATTATGTTTTATATTGGTTCATTATGGTTATAATTTACATACTTGATCTAGGATTATGAATATTCATTACTCAAATATTTATTCAATATCAGCTTGATCTATATAGGAACACCTCAAAATCATATACACACACTCTCCATATCTCATATCCTCATTTTTACTCCTAGGACACTACCATTAAACATAGATAGTTTTGGATAACATATGTGTTTCCCTTTACCAATAGTTTTTAGTGACCCTCAATGAATATTTTTCAAATTGAGAAATCTTCATTATTTGTGCCTAGACATGTTTCATGGGTCTTTAATAGTGGGAAATTAATGAAGAGTCACCTACATATAGAAATCATCCTTAAGTTTATTATTCTCCTCAAAATATATAAAAAAATATTGTATCATCTCTCACTCTCTTGGAAAATTATTTAAAATGCATATACACATCTCAAATATTCAATAAGTAGTCTATAGAGCCAAATTTAAGTACAAACATACCAAAGTTATTTGGTGCTAAAAGTCAAAGATCAAAGACAAGACTAAATTTTACATTAGTTATGTTTTTAAAAATTTACACACTCACCAAAGCAAGATAATTACACGTGGTTTGATTTGACTTCATATTATTTGAACTTAGGTAACACTCAACCATTATGTGGGGATTTATTGGGGTAGTTAAACCCAAACTACTAACCCATTTTTAAGGCATGTTGTGATCAATAAATCATAATTGTGGTTATATAAAAAGGACAAAAATATATTGATTATTACATAGTATTTAAGAGTTTACATTGATATAAATATATCTCAAGCACATGTATAGGGATTCCAAAAGTTTAATACCCCCATTGTGTGTAGAGAGACTATCAGTAAACCTTGACAATGTCAATTATTTAAGGTGCCTGACTTTTTTAGGAATGTCTAAATAGTCTTTAAACCCTTGTTTCATATTTTAGTGCATGATAAATCACACCTTGATAATTTATAGATATTATGGAATATTATCTAAGTAACATACATTTATAATTAACTAACTCATCTTTATATTATGTGCTCAATTCTAAATCAAGTGACTGCAATATCTATTAGACCTTTTCATTTTAGGTTATTTTTTTATTCCCATTGTTTTTATAAAATGAATTAGTGTATGATTTAAAATATTTTATATATATTAGGTGAAAAATAATCAAAACATCTATAAACAATTCAAATATATACATACATACATACATACATATATATATATATATATATATATATATATATATATATATATATATATATATATATATGAACTAATATGTGTGTTTAGTTTCAAGAGGATAAAATGGATCTTCAAGTCCATTACCTCAATATATTTACTTTAGATGATGATTTACATTATTATGTATCTTGTGACCATATTTATAATACTTCTATTTATGCCTCTATATCCTTGTGATCATGGGCATCCCCTTGTCAATAAATATACCTGATCATAGGCTAGCTATTCTAGCCTATCCCTTGTCCCTCATCAATATATCTTATTATCATAGCTTCATTTTTGCATCCCTCTAATATATTTCATGCCTTTAATATGAATTCATCCATTGATTTGTATCCTTGCCTCATCTTTTTTATGATTTTAACATTTATTTTCCATATATACATTCTTATATCCATTTAGTTTATGTTTGTTGCAATGTTTAACTATCCCTTTCCCCTTGATTGTTAATCTCATTATGAACACTTGAATAGACTTCTTAATTATGAAAAAATGTTTATTTATACCTCTAGGTACTTGTATGGATTAAATTTTGAGTAAATTTTTAGGTTTTATGTAATCCTTTTCTTCTTTCCTCTATATTTTTACCCCTTTGATTCCTATTTTCCTTCCTCTTAATTTTCCCTTAGCTTGCCTTTTTTCCTTCCTTGTCTTCCTCATATTTTTAAACTTTGGATTCACTTTTTTTATTTTTTGAGCCTATCCTTGTTTTTTATAGCTTGTTTCCCTTGTCTCCCTCATCATGTAATTTCCTTATTTTATAAAATCATAAAAAAATAAAAAACATAAGAAAACAAAAAAATCAGACCTTTATATGCATTTATATATATATATATATAATATTTATTTACCCATGTTATAGGTTACATGTGATTCTCATGGTCTTATTTGAGTGGGTAAGATATATAATATGCATGTTACATATATCATGGAATTACATATGATATGAAATTACATTTATGCCTAGACCTGGGGACATTTATGCCTAGACCTGGGGGCATTTTCAAATTAGAGACATGCCTTATACTAGGGATATATATTTATAATGGATTATAGGTAATATTTTTTATAATTTACATTTTCCACACACACACACACACACACACACACACACACACACACACACACACACACACACACACACACACACACACACACACACATACACATTCATTATATGTATCTTCATGTTTCCTATATATTACATGTTACATGGATATTGTGTGTGTTCTCTTGCATCCCTGTGATTGGTTGATTTACTTCACATGCATATTTATACTCGTGTTCATAATTATACTCAATTACATCCCTATATGTGTGATTCATTAACACATCTTTCCCACTATACCACTATACCACTATGTGGGAAAGATGTGTTAATAAATGTGCCTTAAATATAACCTAGTGATGGGGACAAATTTATGGACTCAATTGCTAAGATATTTTATAATGTGTTCATAGATAATCCTATATTTTTTAGATCATATATTTAATTTTTTAGGTCATATGTCTTATTCAATCATTTCCTATTTTATTCATGATTACCAATATGACGTGTTATAATATATTTTGTGCCATGTTCCATATCATGTAATCTAAAACTTATGGTATCTTATGAATGTACCCTCCATTTACATAGTCCTTCATATGCATATATAAGGGAATACTAATACAATTATATGTGTGATTCATTAACACATCTTTCCCACATAGTGGTATAATCCTACATTGAAACATACTCTTTTTCCCTACCTTATCATGCCATTAAGGAAATCATAGCCTTACATATATATTGATCTCCCTTAATATTATTTATAGTTTAAATCAACATTAGGTTCATTTTACCCTTACCTATCTCTTATATTATATCATCCATATAATATGCATATGTATATTAATACATCTATATTCTTATCGATCTTAAACTATTTATATCATGATGTATATTATATTTCTTACGCCTAGTCACATGGGGTACTACATTGATATATTGGGTTCTTCCATATCTTAGCAATTGAGTCCATAAATTTGTCCCCATCACTAGGTTATATTTAAGGCACATTTATTTCCTTTCACAATATCATCCTCACATGACTTTTCATATTACACACAAGAGGTTACATATTAATATCGATATTTATAAGATGATATATTTATTATAACTATATACAAGTGTTTATAAATATTTTTACAAATAAATTAGTTATCATCAACTATTTTTATTTATGATAAAATAGATGTGCATGAATTTTTATTTGATATAAGTGATTACATGAAAATGTGCCATTATTGTTAGTAATTTTTCCTATCAAGGCCAAATCACTACCCCTATTATTCAAAACTTTCCCCAAAATGGTCAATTCCCCTTTGTAGCTGGTCAATTATGGTCTAATTGTACAAATTTTGGTAAAAAAAAGCCAAAAATGGTGTTAAAATAATTGAAATTGATTTAAAAATTTATAAAATCATGAAAAAAGATCTTTAAATATGTTAAAAGGTATGAAAATAGCTTAAGTCTAAAGTTTCAAGTCAGAAAAAGGTTTCTTAATGTCTTATTTTAGCCAAAAAGGCACCTTTTACCCCTCCCATGTGCCAAATTTTCCAATTAAAAGGTTAAAAATATGAAAATTTTCATGATATACATTAAATTATTCTCCAAATTTTTATTTAAAGTTGTGGGAAGTGAAAGATTAACTTTAAAATGCCAAAATATAGCTTTTTCACCTATTTTACAAGAGGAGTACAAAATCCTTATGGAATCCATACAATCCAAGGTAGGGGAGTTATTTTTAGGCCAATTACAATCTTTCATAGGAATTTCATGGCATTTCATGGCCATATAAGCCCAAAAATAGCCTCCTTTTGGTATCCTATTTCTTAGCACAGAGAGACATGCCTGTAGGTTTCTTAATGGTATAGTCTGTTGTAGAAGGGTAAAGATATAAAATGTGGGGTGAAGAAACTAGAATCAAAGGTATTACTGATGGTTTAATTTCTTTATCAATTATATTCTCCATGCTCATGAACCATCTAGTTGAAGTCAGGGAAAATTATGCTGCCTATCAACTAGAAAGGTAATTATTTTTCTTAAATTTCTCCTCACTTGGCAGAGTTTTGGGAAAATTCAAATTGTTTCAAAATATTGGATACTTTATATACCCTTATGTGCCATTATATAGGTGTTATTCATTTTTTTCATGGTTAGACAGAGGTCTTAAATTCATCTAGTCAATCTACAGTATAGTTAAGCTTACAAGGGTGAATTGTACGATCCAATGAGAAGAAATTAGCTTCAAGTTTTCAATGAATTCATGTTTGGAGGGTTTTCATCAAATTTTAATGATTTTCAATCATAACCATCAAAGAATTTTCAAGTTTCATGGCTAAGGGCCCATCTCCATGCTTCCATGTGTCTCAAAGGGCCTATTTGGCATTCTTTAAGGAATTTTTGCAAAATTTATGGTTTTAGGAGAAAATCATGTTTCATTTTTAGTCACTTTATATTCTTTAATGGCTTCTAAATTCAGGTAACATGATTATTATATGCTCATGCTTATGTGTAACTCCTTGTCTTGGTCCCATCATGCTTCCAAATGATTTTTCCCCATATCCACTTCTTCCATTCCATATATCTATCATACTACTATCTAATCCCTATGTTTTCCACTATTTTTGTGTCTTTCTCTTTCCCCTTCATCTTGATTCCATCATTATTTCAATCCACTCATCCTTCATTCCCATATCTATAGCCTTGTACCACAATCAAGGAGTCAAAATTGACCAAGGATCATTATTAGCATGATAGGGAGGTTACATGATAATTAAAACATTAGAATTTCAAATTTATCCACCTACAACAAGAACTAACATAGGCAGGGTGATATCATTCAAATGAGAAGTGACCTTTTTGAAAGTTTATTATGTCAAAGAAGCCTACTCATGAAAGGAATCCTATCCAAGGGATGTTTGGGGTTATCATGAGAGTAAACAAGGGTTTGAAGGCCAATCAAGACCAAAACATAGTCATGGAACCCTACGACCACCAAATACAATCATGGAATTCCATCAAAGACATCAATTTCAAGTGGTAGGGATATTTATGTAAAGTTATATAGTAATGACCTCATCAATCTAAGTTAATATTGGAATAGGGGTCAAAATCTACCTTTGAGCCATTCTCAAGGTCACATATAGGTTATTGTCTATACAATGTACCTTCAAGAAGAGGCCTATAGTTACCAATCATACTTGGAACGTTTTTCAAGGTGATTTGATTCATTTTTGTTAGGTTATCATGTTTATAAAGATCCCATCATGGTTTTAAGATAGAAGATCACTTGTCATTCTATCAACCTCATGCCTAAGTACCCTATAGTACCTAAATGTGCCTATAGGCCTACAAATGTATTCAATTGAGTGGATGAGGGTTTGGTCATCTAGGGATATTTATAGGGTTTTTAATGGAACCTAATGCAATGACACTATAGCTTAAAACCTTAATCAATATTTCAAAAGACCAAAGGGGATAAATAAGGGTTTTTCATTAATGACCTATAGCCTTGATATAGACCTTCAGTCACTTGTAGAATCAGCTTATAGTGAGATAGGGTTTGTAGAGAGTTTAGGGTCTTATAATTCAAGTAACAGTTAGGAGACATAAGTGGAATTAAGAGGACTTACTTCAATAAGTGACAAAGGAGTATGTTTGAAATACATGTTTCAATAAAAAAAAACCCTACAACCCCAAATGAGCACGTATAGGTCTATGCCTTGTATAAATTGGACTCTTAGATGCTTAAATAAGTGAGTGTAATTTAGCAAGGATATGCTTCATTTTTAGAATAACTTATTCATTAATGATCAATAAAGAAGGAATAATAGGTTTTAATGAAGGAATTTTCAACTAATTTACACCTATAATCATCCTTTATGTTGATCTATAATAGGCTTAGGATTGTGCCTATAGTCACAATCAAGCCTAACAGAAGAGGGTTTATTCAAAGGAGGGTTTTGATGATATATTATGATGTAAATGGACTCATGAAAGTGTAAATTGACCTTGTGAGGTCAAAGTATCATAAGTGAGGCTATATAATTTATAGGACAACATAATGATAAGATATTGAAGCCTACAATCACCTCATACTAAAACCTATAGCTGCCTGGAAACACATTACAATCAAAAGGATCTTTGATTCTTTTGGAAGAACTTTAGGATTCAAGAGACATCAAGTATGTATTGTGCATATTCATGAAGTATAAAGGTGACATATAATATTGAGTTTCAAGATAACTTAAAGAAGATCAATGGCCAACCTATAGTTAGTTTATTAAAGGAGTAATCTACGGTCAAAGTGGCTAAAGGGTATTGAAGTGATCATTAAGGGGTACCAAAATTAAGAGGAGGATAAAAGAATAGTTAGGTGTATAATATTATTTAAGGTAGTTTAAATCTCAATACATACACATATTATTCATGAAATTTCCAACATATAGTCCCTAACAGTGCATCTATAGCTTTGTGCCTTATGAGGTAAACCTATAATGCCAAGGCACTCACAAAGCTCAACTGGTTTAATCAAGACATCGACATGGTGGATGATGACCTTATCATATAGGAGAACTCAATAATACTACAAAGTTACAAGAATTCTTAATATGAGGTGACTTTATCAAATTAAAATCATGCTACAACCAGCCCAAATAGACACTTACAGTCACTAAGCATACCTATAACCAAGCCCCAAATGGAGGGTTATTCCTAATTATAGCATTTAAAATACATTTAAATGTTTTATAACACCTTAATAGAGGTATAAGTAATATGTTTAAGCTATTATAGATGCATGAAAGGCCAATAGATAGTTCAATACCATGAAAATTTACAGGTAGAATACTAGGACAAAGTCAAAGCCTAATGCCAAATAAGGGTCAAGTTCCATCTTTAACTCTTAAGGGGATATTACAGTGATTAAAAAATGTTTATATGACATTGATAGAGGTATTAAAACCATTTTTTTTCAATGAGATCCATTAGGAGGCCATGAAATTGGCTTGAGGATTTTTAGACCTCCTAAAATGCAAGAAATGGAGCTCAAATGCCAATTTCAAAAGCTTGGATCTTTCATCAACGTTTGTATAGGACCTCAAGATATTTATAAAAGATGGAGAGGGTCATTTAGAATCCATAAGTGTAATTTTTAAGAAATTCCAATGTGTCACCTTTATGAACAAAGGTTAAGACCAGAATTTACTTAAAACCTTGCAAACCCTCCTTTTAAGACTTGATTGAAGAAATGAGACTAAAAGTGCATAAAAATGGGTGAATTTGACTATGAGTATAAAATATAAGTTGTTTCCAAATTCATGAAGATCAAATCCATGGTGTCAAATTTTATATAATCCATATGAATGGAGCAAGAAGTAAATTTATTTGAATTTTTTTCTTATGTTTTGTAGGTCTTGAAAATGATAATGAGATTCCAAGAAATTGGGATGATATTATATGAATTTAACGAAATCCCTATGCCATTTTTAGATCTTGGATATACTCATAAGTTTCCCTGCTATATCTTTCCTTTCAATGAGTCTAATGGGTAAGTAGTGTACACTTGGAAAAAATGATGAATTTTCCCTTGAAAAGATTTGTAGCATTGAAATTACGTATCAAATGGTTAAGGAGGAGTTTTCATGTTTCCTACTTGCTGTTCCATGAAAAAATTCATGCACAAAAGGTCTATTTTCATGTAATAAAAGGTTATTTTAAGTTGATTAATCAGGACTTCAGTTGAACTATTTGTTAACTTCGTACATCTTCTCTTGATTCATGTCTTTTAAAGGTAAGTCAAAGCATCAAATGTGGTGTATAACTTCATGAAAGGATTTCTAAATTTTCAAATGGACCCTACCACCTCTTTCATATGCAAAAGAGAGAAACATGCAAAATGGAGCTAGTGGAGGTTGACTTGTAAAAGCTTATTCCTTGATTTTCATGCAAAGGAGAATGTTCTCTTGTTTCAAGCACTTTAAGTGGAGTTGATTTTGAATAATGACATAGCATCATGCATGAAAAGAGATATTTATCTTAATAAAATTGGGCCCACCATATTCATATTCCAAGTTTGGAGAAGCATGCATTTATTGTAAAGGGTTTTAGATCTTGAGTTAATCAACCAAGACTAACCCTTCCTCTTTTTCAACACTACTTAGGGTTGTTTTAGGTTTAAAAAACATATTTATTGAATTATTCAAGTCTATTTTGGGGGAAATTCTTGATGTTAAGAGATAAATTGTAAGCTGGACCATTTATTAATAAAGGAGTTTTTATTCTATATCTAAGTTTTGATAGAAGAATAATGTGTATTTGATTGTGCATCAATGTATAAGTGAGATTTATCTCCTTTTGACAAGTCCCTTCCTCACCTATCTTTCTCCATTTCACCTTCTACAATTCATTTTAAGAAGTTTTCAACCCTTCATCTAAAATATTTATGCTTAAGGATAAAAATAAGAATTTTTATTGATTATGTGTGCATTAATTACAATAACTTTAGAGAGTATGAACAATTCAGGTGCATCACCCATTTAATTAGAATTTCCCTACAATTTTTTTCTTCCCCTTTTCATCTAAGAAATCAAAGTAGTCAAATTTATTGAAAAATATTATGGAAACCATCCCTCTCTAGAGGTTATTCTCATCATAGAGTCACCCAAACTCTAAGAAGATCCAATTATATCAGCTAGAGTGAGGGTGTGTTTTGTACATCTTCAAGTAGGATGCACTTCAGGGTGCACATCAGATTGATAAGAATTCCTTCACCTCAAATGGAGTCATATATCCATATATTTTACTACCATATTTAGATTTGAATGAACAATAATTTTACAAATAAGTACCAATATTTCCCCTATATATGATTCCATAATCTTGAATAATTATAAAGTTATTAGGACTTACTCTAAATTCCTAAAGGTATTCAAGTGCCCTTCAAACTTATACATGCCAATATTTTAATTTTAAATTTCCAATACAATATATTATCAAGATTATAGAATGGTTTACTACCACTAGGTATATATGTTCCTATGTTCATTTTGTAGTTTATATTTTATTTTACTATATTCACATTTATTATCAATATATTCACTGCTTGCATGCATTCATAATTATTTATAAGTATAATAGATTTAAAAACATAGAATGTGAATGAAGCCTACTTGAAGCACATGAATTATTCATCCTTTCATCTCTCAAGTAATTACATGTATGTGCTTCAAGTTTTTTTGTCTTTAATACATTCTTGCATTCACACACACACACACACACACACACACACACACACACACACACACACACACACACACACACACACACACACACACACACACACACACACACACACACACACACACACACACACACACACACCAAATTTAGGAATTATGTATTAGATTTAGCAAAGAGATTGAAAAATGTAGTTGAGCATAGTATAAAACAATACATGAGAGGCCTATTAAATAGGAAAAAGATACACCCAATAAAATAGGGGGTGGGAGCAACCACAAACATCAGGTAGAATAAAATAGCTAATCCCATAAAAACAAACCTATTAACCCAAGTGATTAAAACAACTAACCAAGGTACATAGATAATATACCTTAGTCAATAACTCAAGGTATTTAAAATAATATTCTAACACCCTCCCTTAATGACTAAACTAGAAACAAGACCAAGTTTATCTCTAAATTTTATGAACTTGTTTCCAGCAAGTGGTTTGGTCATTATAGTAGCTGGATACTCTATAGTAGGGTAGTATAAGAGATTGATGTCTTCATTCATTGCCAATTATTAGATGTAATGATGGTGAACCTAAATATATTTTGTCTTTGCATTTAATACTAGATTCTTCACCATCTTTATAACACTCTAGTTATAACAAAAAATTGGAGTAGGCTTTGATGAATCAAACTGAAGATCCTCCAAGATATTTCTTTATCCACATAGTTTCACAACCTGTACTGACCACAAATTTATAATCTAATTTTATTGAAGATAATACCACTATAGTTTGTAGTTTGTTCTGCCATGAGAAAAATATTTAACCAAGAGTGAATACATATCCTATTGTAGATTTTATTGAATCCACTAATCCTACCAATTAGAGTCAGAATATCTTGAAAACTCAAAATATACAAATTTCTCATATAGTATGCTAAAGTTAAGAGTACCTTTGACATATCCTAATACCCATTTTTTAGCTAACCAATGTAATTCCTATGGTTTAGACATGAAGTGAGATAAAAAAAACTCACTATAAAAAAAATATCTGGTCTAGTGGTAATGAGGTAAATGAGACTACCCACTACCTACCGATACAGTGTTTCATTGATCAGAGTGAAGTAGTTTTAATTGAAAATTTAGCTCCAAATTCCATAGGTGTGTGATTTGGACTAAAATATATCATTCTAAACCTATCTATCAATGATTTGGAATACTTATTCTATGACATGAATATAACACAATTACCTTGCAAAAACTCTACACCTAAAAAATATTTTAGCAGTCTTAAGTCTATCATGTCAAAAGTACAACAAATATCAGCTTTCATCTATTGGATAAGACTAGCACTACTCCAAATGATGGATATATCATAAAAATATAAAATGAGAATCATGATATCATCACTAGACACCTTTACATAGAGATTTGGTTTAAAATTACACCTTTGAAAACTAGACTCCCTAAGGTATGAATCTGTCTTCATATACCAGGCTCAAGGACCCTACTTAAGCCCATAAAAGGATTTAATCAACATGTAGACCAGATGTTCCTTACCGAGTACTTGAAATCCATATGGCTGTGACATGTATACCTCCTCCTATAGATCACCATTCAATAATTCACTCTTGACATCCATTTGGTGCACCTGTATCCAAACTGAGCATCAATTGCAACAATCAAATGAAAAGTTACCATATTTGTAGTAGGATCAAAAGTCTCTTCATATTCAATCCCTTCCTCTTATGCATAACCTTTTTCCACAAGTCTAGCCTTATATTTATCTAATTAACCATCTACCTTACATTTTATAAATCCATTTACAACCAATGGATTTATTTCCTAGTGAAAACTCTGCTAGTTCCCAAGTCTTATTTTTCTTCAAGGAATCATATTCCAATTACATGGTTGATTCCCACTCATGCTTCCCTTTGTCCTCTTAAAAATAATTATGCTCAAATACATGAGAAATAGTAGTTGTTAAATCAAAACTAACATGCTCACCTCTATTACCAAGATGCTTTCCTGATCTCAACCTTCTTCCTTCCACACCCTGTGGCAAGTCTCCCTCCTTTAGTGCTTCCATAGTGGAAGAATAACACTTTATATTATTTGGTTATTCTATTGGAACCTCATAATGCCTTGCATCAATTACCTCCCTATAACTTGATTCCATTGATGAACTAGAATCTTGGTCAACTTTCACACCATAACTTATAATAGAATAATTAGGAGAAAACAATGACTTAATATCTGAAACTATACTAGTTGATGTGAAGTATGGCATCTATTCATTTACTATGATATCTCTATTTACCACAACTTTTTTAGTAGAAACATCAAGTAATATGTAGGCCTTTGAATACTCACTATACCTAAAAAACATGTATGATTTGATTTTTGCATCCGAGTTACTTCTCTTTTGACTAGGAATAAATGCAAAAGCTACACAATTAGAAATTCAAAAAGCACTTACATCTAGAGTTTGACCTGACCAAGCCTCATTTAGAGTCATATTCTCCAATGATTTTATATGACTTTTGTTGATAATATTCACCATCATATTCACTACTTCTACCCAATACTTATATGAGACATTTTTTCTTTGGACCACACAACAATCCATGTCTATCACTATCTTATTCCTCCTTTCCACAACTCCATTTTGTTGTGGAGTGTAAGGGGTAGAATACTATCTATATATGCCTTAAGTGGCACAAGAATCCTTGAAATATTTTGAGATGAACTCACCCCTATTATCCATTCTAATAAATTTCAATGAACTTCCTAACTATTTTTCAACCATAGCTTTCTAAGATATGAAGTTATAAAAGCAATAATATTTTTTCACTAGAAAGTATACCCACTTTTTCCTAGAGAAATCATTGACCAACAATAGAAAATATTGAGCTCTAGTTGAGGTAGATATCCATATTGGACCATGCAAATCCACATGAACAAGTTCCAACACTTATTTAGGCCTCCAAGCTTTACAAACATCAAATGAATGTCTAGCTTGTTTTCCCAATTAACATCCAGTATATACATGATGACTATCCTAAATAGAAGGAATCCCCTTAACCATCTTAGTCTTGCTCAATGTACTCAAATACTAGAAAATCAAATTCCCATTCCTTTCATACTAGAGTGAACTTGTTTTATCAACCATTGCAAGTGAACTTTCATTTGACCTCTATCGATCTACAAGCTTATACAAGCCTTTTTCACCAATCCCAATAATAATAATAATATTATCTCTGGTAGTGACTAAACATTGTTGTCATTGAAACTTTACAATAAAATTAGAGTTTCTAGTGATTTCACTAATGGAAAGAATTTTTTTCATGTCTTGCACATACCTAACATTATTAAATATACCAAATAATACCATAAAATCTAATCTAAACATTACCATATCTTTTCACAAAGTAAGTTCTACCATCTCCAAAAGATACATATTCACCACTACTATTATTTTCAACAAAATCCACATACCAATCCTTATGGCATGTATAATATCAAGATGCCATTGAATCAAAGTACCAATCTTGATCTACTATAGAACTACCACTAGAATCCATGAAAGCAAAATCAAGAGATGATTCCTCACCTTCACCTTTAATTACATTTACATGATGAGCTTTATTTTTAGGGTTAGCCTTATCCTGTTGTCTTTTCCTTTAATATTTCTTAAGGTGACCAGGTTGATTATAGTAAAAATATTTCCAATTAGATATCTTATTAAAACCACTCACTCATGAATTATCTGTAGGAGAACTAGTAGTTTTACCAAACTACTTACCCTTTCCTTTGATGGAGAATGTACTTTTTGTAGAAGTAAATGTAGACAAGACTACCTACTCCTATCATCTCTCCTTTTACAATATCAATGTAGACAACTTTTCAAAGTCCAAAGTCTATGTCTCAATAATCATGTGTAAGGACTCCACAAATGATTCAAATGAAGGTGGAAGATTTTGCATAACCATAGAAATCAAATCTTGTTCATCAATAGGCTTTTATATAGCCTTTAACTGATCACTAATGTCCTTTATCTACAATAAAAACTCAAAAATGGAACCACATTTCTACATCTTAGTAGAAAACAATAAATTCTTTGAATACAATACCCTATTGGCTTCAAAAGCCTAATATTTAGAAGTAATATTAGTCTACAAATTTTATGTAATGGTCACATTTATGACCTTTGAGATTAGATTATATACTATTAACAATTTTAACAATATAAGAGCCTCATAATGACATTTATCATAGTCATCATAACTAGTGGCAAGTCTTTGCTCTTTATCAAGCACTATTTGATCAAGATTCTGATATTCACATATCATCAAAACATTATGACTCCACAAACTAAAATTTTTGCCAATCAATTTTTGTGAATCTAGAAACAAGAGCTATTGTAAACTAGCCATTTTAACCAAGTTTAAAAATATATATATATACCAGAAAAACTATAATGACTTTACATAAAATTCCTCCTACCCATAGACTCGAATCATAAACTAATCAATACCTCTAATTTTTAGCAAAAAACACCACATTGTTTGAGAAATTTTAAATTTTCCATATTTAAAAACACTAAAAAAAGGACAAAAACAATTTTATATAGATATATACAATTCCAATTTAAAAAAATCCTTTTCTACCAATATCTAGATTAAAAACCTAGAAAATGGTGAAATCTTCACGTTCTAAAACTTTTTCAAGATAATTAGTCACCAGTAGGTCCCCAATAAACCTTATAAGCTAAAGTTTTGAATTATTTCAATTAAATAATTAAAATTAATTAAAATAATAAAAATTTAGATTAAAATTTTCATAAAAATAATTATCTAATCAAAAAATTGGCCTACCTACAAAACTTTAGATGCAGATTCTGGGAGAAATACTCAACCAAATTGAATTTCATTAGTTCCTATCATCTCCTCTCAAAAAATAGAATTTTTTAGATCCCTAAATTGATAAAAATAGTGCGTAAATGAAAATATGGTCACTTTTCAAATTTAATATAAATGGCCACCTTAAAAACATAAAAAAAAACAAAAATAGACCTATGAGCCTCTTTTGATACCTCCTACCACTTTTCCATTGTTAAAATAGGTCTCCTAATGCTTTTCTCTTAATTACTAGATTTCCCACTAGTCATAAGAAAAAAAATCTCTTCACGACTTTCCATTGCGTGCTTCACACTCTTCCCTGACAAGATCGCTCCTTTCTTGCTTCACAAGCTTCCTCCTAAGCTTCCTAAATTGCAAGCTCTTATACCATATTATATTCAGCAAAGAGATTGAGAAATGCAATTAACCAATGTACAAAATAATACATGAGAGGCCTATTAAATAGGCAAAAGAGCCACCTAAGAAAATAGGGGGTGGGATCAACCAAAAGCATCGAGTAGCATAAAATAGCTAAGCTTGTAAAAATAAACTAACCTATTAACCTAAGTATTTAAAACAACTAACCAAAGTGCTTAGATAATATACCTTAGTCAATAACCCTTTTCTATTTATTTTTTCCATTCTTTATTTTAACTTGTCTATTTATGTACATTTAAATTTTTTTGACTCTTTCCCATCACATTAGAGTCTCATTAGACTTGATTCATTAATATTTCCTTAGATATACCTCATAATTTTCATTTGTCAATATGAGGATCTTATCTAATCATCCTATAGTAAAAATGAAACTTAAACAAGAAAGATGTTAGAAGAGGCTATGGTGGATTGCCAAGCTACGCGCTCAGTCCCAGAAGCGTGAAGCTCCTTAAGGGATGACAGTCCACTATTTAAAGATAAAAGTATTGTAAAGGAAGAAATGATAAATGACTAAAGAAATAAAAAAATAAATGGTGTGTACCTATTCCCTGTAGTATGTGTATCTCAGAATGCTATAGAAGGCTAGTTGAAGGTTCTATCTAGTCTAGATGGGCTGTTTGGATGGCTTTTTGGTTTACTAGTTTAGAACACAATCACTGACATTGGTGGGTATGCTGAGGTCATTTGGGTAAATAGTGCCGATGTTTAGTTGGGTTGCCGATGTCAGTCTGGCTAAAGGTTTCGATGTTGGTTGGTCTGCCAATGTCAATTGGGGTTGTCAGCCTTGGATAGCTTTTAGAGAATTTTGAGGATAGACAGAGGGGTTTTTGGAAGTTCAGTGGTTGGTGTAGGGTTGCGGGAAGGTGAATGAGGTTTGAGGAACGGTATAGGTGGAGGATTGGTGTGAAAAAGGGGAAGGCCTTTCAACCCCTCCACAAAAGAAGTCAGGTCTCTTAATAGTATTTATAAATATTAATGAAAACTAATTGACAATATATTCTAAAACACTAAAATGAAAACTAGGGTACTTAGCTTTATAGGGTGAAGAACCAGAGGTGTTAGAATAGTGATTCCCATTGTGGCTGATGTGACTAGTGTTGTGAGCTAATGAAGCGAACATGGATTACTTTAATTTAGTAGCTCGAGGGATGACTTTTGCAGAGCTTCGGTAGCCAAGAGAGTGATAGTCAAGTTTTAGTGCTTGAAATCTCAGAGTGTGCATGTAAATGTGTGAAAAGGTGGCCTTAGATCAATGTTAGAGCTTGGCTTATGTAACCGATGTTAGAGATCCTGCTAGTGTCAATGTAGGACTATCGATGTCAGCTGTGGGTTGATCGACGTCAATGGAGAGAGAATAGGTAAAAGGGCTATTTTTAGCTTTTTTCTCATTTTTACACCCACCAAGTGCCTTTTCTATTCGAGAACGGTCAAAATAAGGGCTTATGAGGCACAGGAGTTGGTTAGGGAGTTAAGATGGGATGAGAATAGGTCATGGGTAGTTAGGGTTTGAAGGACCTAGTCTCAAGCTGACTCATAGGCTAAGAAACGGTCTTAGGGTGAGGTGTCTAGGTGAGGTGTCCAAGGTGAGGTAATTAATTTAAAATAAGTATTTTTTAAATTAATAAGGTGTGTAAGTGTGGGTTAGGAGTGTTAACGTTTAGAAGGGGACCAAGGGGGGTTGACACGATATTGGTGTCTAGATGAGGAGGTGAAGTATTATCTCTCACTTAGGTTGGTATTATACTCACAAGCACTAGAATGACATAGAGCATTGATCTTAATCATGAAAAATATGTAGTTGTAAGACCTCAAAAGGTTTCCCATGCCAATTAACATACACACAATATTTCATACATACATTTATTATCAAATGAGAATAAAATCAAGTAGTTTTTGGGTCAAATATATGAAGAAAATATGGAATTTTTAATATTATTATTATGTGAAGTATCCCTAAATTTTATAAAATCAAGAAAAAATATATGACACAATAAAATATTTAATACACAGTAGAAGTGTAGTAGTAAATTTGAGCACAAAGGATTTAATTACATAATTAAATCAAAAACCCAAAATGTCCAACTACCTAGGTAAGATCTAGATCCATTAGGATCAAATGAAAATTGATGAATGAATGATTAAAATCAGCACTATAATGCTAAAGCTAATTTCTCCAAACCATGATTAAATGGATAGGAAACAAAAAGATTATATTGAGATTACCTTGGACTAAATTTTTTTACATTATATTGGCATGATCATGGATGTTGATGATGGATTTAAATACTTAGATTAACATGGACTTAGTAAATTACTAATTGATGTCTAGATATAGATGAATAGCCTATTTATATAGATTATGGATGGAAAGATCAATGGCTGAAATCCAAAGTTATCTTGTCTAGATCTAGCATGGAGGATTATCCAAAGAATTTAAAATTCCTTGGAAGCTTCTAGATTTAGAGGCTTCTAGAGAAGAAGGTGATAATAGAGAGGATTATATAATCCTTATTATGGGTTAATTAGGATTAGTTAGGGGGTTAGATAGGGATTAGGTGGGTGATTAGGGACTAGGGGTATAGGAAAGCCTAGGAGTAGTCTAGTAGGTGAGCCATTAGAATTTAAAATTCTCAAATAATAGATAAGTGGGGATTAACATAAGATAAGAGTTGATTAGGGTAATTAATTAAAGAGAGATAATAATAAAGTTAGTGAATAAATAAATATTGATGGGGTATATGAGATAAATGATTATAAGGGGTGATTTTAAGATGGGATTAGATGAGATAAATTAGATAAACAAAATTAGTGTTGACTAATACAAATATTAGTGATGTTAAATGAAGTGATTGAATTTAGGTGTAAAATTTTTGACCCTCTTAGAAATGGTATTATGAGTGGATCAAAGTGGAAGGAGTAATCTCATTTCAAAGAAAAACCATTTCATGGATGAATGTTAGTAGATTATGTTAGTGGATATGATGCCCCCTCGAGGGGACATATAGGGAAGAGTGAGATGGATGGCCACTCAAAATTTAAAAAAAATGATAGATGGGATGTGATGGATAAACAAGGGGATGTGATTCCAAATGTGAGATATATGATGAAGAAGATGAGTTAGACTTTAAGCAATGAGCTACAAATTGATGATATCTCTAGTAAAGAAGCATACATAGGGAGTATAGATGAATGTATCATGGTTGCTGGTACATACCAAAGGGGAGTCAACTATAAAATGATGATAAAATTAAAATTCCACAAGCTTTAGACATATCCCATGTAATAAAACATGAAATAGAGAGTTAGAGGATAGGATAGAAAAGGATCCGGATAATATTTAAATGATGGGTATAACTTAAAGCTAGAGTTGATTGATATGATAAAAAGGATGAAAAAGAAGAATGATGTGATCAAATGACCAATAAATGATATTGTGTCAACTCAATGAACCATAATATGATGATAAAGTTACGATTCATGTCATGTCCCAATCAAGGGAGGAACTATAAACTACATTTGATTAATAGACCAATCAGTGATTGATGAAAGAAAAAATAGATGTTGTGATATGCCAAGCCCAATCAACAGATATGGGAGATTGATGAAAATTTTATAGATATTATTACAAGGATGGTGATTAATCAATAGATCGGTTGATTAAATATTGATATTATAGCTCAAGGAGTTAAGTGATGCAAGAAAAGGTATGATGAGGGACAAGAGAGATTAGTCAAGCTATCCTTGGGCATGTGAAAGTGTCCAAGTACTACCTATATAGTCTAAAAATATCTCAAGCTAATGTATTTATAAGTAGGGGATAAATGATAATTGATGGAGAAGAAGAAGAAGATGATGATGATGATTAGTGATTAGTGATTAGAGGATGATGCTAGTTATTATAAGATGTGACTCAAATGATGAAATGAGGATAAAAGATTAGATATTAGTTGAATGGCTCATGAGGATTAGATTAGTGATGGGAATAAGGATGATGAGGTGGTTAAATAAATGATGATGGTATGAATGATCAAGCCATCATAACTATCATAACTCTCATCATATTCTAAGTAATCCATTAAATATAACACTTGGTAGTATGCCCCATGATATAATTATGATCAAGAGGACATTGTGCCAAATTGCACAAAATTAGCAAGTAGTGAACTCTACATCCTAAAGGGAACTTATAAGCATTATTGTGGTTTTGGTAACCTCATAACATCCTCATTCATTGCTCAGTAGACAAAAAGAGACATGATGAAAGACATGGAAGCAAATATATACATTATGAAAGACATGTAAATAAGTCAAATAATAGATAAGCAATACTTGTAAGTATCTATAGGGATTATCAAAATGTCCTATCTAATGATGGGATGAGTGATTAGGTGATGGGATAGACTAGGATGAGCATGATGTGATTTTGGACTTGGAATAGATTTGGATTTGGATAGGATGATCATGATTAGGACTAGGCCTAGGATAAGGAGGGGGAGAATGATGAGGTAAGATGATTGGGGATGAGGTTTTGGATACTTGCTTAACCTAGAAATCAAACCTAAAAGTGGTTAAAGGAGGATGATTTAGAGATGTGAAGATTAGGTTGACCAAGGATTACCAAAAGGAAAAACCTTGGAAGAGTCCAATCTATCAATAAGGGAAGGAGATGATGGGATCTAATACCTTTCACATTAACAAGGAAGTGATTATATGGGTGATAGGTATGATAAGGTATTGATAAGGAGCGATGGGTGATAGACTAGAGTCTTTATAAAGATATGTATGTTGATAATACTTAGTCTAAGGATTTATAAAAGGAAAATGAAGATTAAAGGGATGAGTGAAAACTAAGATTTGGTTTTTAGGACTAATATAGTATCCAAGGATGATGAATGGGAGAATATGAGATGGATGGAAAATGAAAGATATAAGATGAGTATTAGATGGGTTTAGGATAAGGAGTGGAAGGTATAAGATATGTGTCATTTAGGATGATGAAGTGGATATAATGATGTGTTAATAATACTAGACATGATGGATTATTTTTTATCTTTTGCATATTTTATGATTTTTATGATTTTTGGAATATGTATGTATACTATACAAATGGGGTTTCTATCAAAGGGAATACCAATCCTAGTAACCAATATAAGGATATATGGAATGATTAATGAGATGAAAAAATGATTAGGGTGATGTTGAAAAGGGGATGAGGACCAAGGAAGTATGGATGACGGAGTGCCAGTGACCACATCATGAAGGAACCATATGTTTAGTGTCCTGAGTGTCTATTATAAGATATGCTAAGATGATTCCAAAATATTTCTCAAGACATATTCCAATTCTTTACGAAATTTAAGATGATATGATTAAGATATAGGATGCATTATATGATGGAAAATGATGGGTAGGTACAATAGATAGAGGGACAAGGGATATGAAATGGATGGATGGTGCACCCAAGTGTTGAGATACAATATGAACAATAGATTATTTTACCATGATTCTAGAAATTGGTTTTCATCATGGTACTTTCCCAGGGTGATAGAAGACTATTTTTCACCATTAGACAAATTATTATTTATTATTATTATTATTTGATTTGTGGATGGAATTTCAATTTATTAGAGGTGGGTATAAGATGAAAGATGCAGACATTGTTATGATATTTAGCCAACACCTATTTTAAAGATATGTGATGTTAAGACCATGTTGTTGTTGTTGGATGTATTGGGGTCAATGTGACCTTAGATGATTCTTGATTGTGACCCCTCTAGATTCTAGACCATGTGTCTTCATCACCCTAAGAAAGATAATGATTCCTAAGAAGGTGATGTGAGGTATAGATTCAATTAGATCTAGATGGGGTGTACGGGATTTATAGGGATGATAAGTTCATGGTAAGATGTTATGATGGATGATGGAGGATTAGGAATAGTAATTTCACACATCATTGGATAGGTTGGACATTCCACATTTGATTGGTACAATGTGGCAAAATATTTTAATAGATCCAAGACCTTTGGACCATGTAATTCTTTGATATGATTATTTGAAGGATGATTGGCCATGCTAATAATGATTTTTACATTATTTTGATTATTTGAATAGATTTGAATTTGAATACCCCTGGTGCCAAATTTTGGGCTTCACCAAGGGAGATTGATTTTTACTTAGATGATACCCTAGTGCCTGACATTGGGCTTCACTAGGGAAAGATGATTTTTGATTAGGTTTATGATTTGAATTTTATTTATTTTGACTAATGGGATCAAATATGACTTGATTATAATGATTTAATTTTAGGACATGGTCTTAGACCTTTGTATTTATGTCACTCATTATATTGTGCAAGGAAAGGTCCAATGATGTATGTTCTTATTCATCCCTATGGAGGGAGGTGATTAAATGATAATTGATAGGAAGAAAGGGGTATATGATGGATAATGGTAGGGGAGATGATGTGATGAGGTCAATGAGTGGTGATGGGGTAACAAGGTCCTAATAAGGGTTCCTAAGAGACCCAATTTCAACCTCATAGAAAATATCCTCAAGATCAACTAAAGGATCACTAAGACTAACTATATTACATTCATATAAAGTAAGATTAGATTCAATATAAAAATATTCAATAGATAAAGCTTACAAGAACTCTGTTATGACTTCATCATCCTAATTGAGATCCAAAGGTATGTTTGGTAACATATTAGAGGTATCCTCAAAAAGATAGGCATTAGCAGTATCTATTATAATATCAATGAGGGATGATGTTTCTAATGAGGAATCTAATTTGGATATTGATGTTGAACATGATCATAGTGTAGCTAAGACTTGTGTTGATGCTAACTTTGATGTATAAGATACAATGTAGCTAGTAGAAGATTCATTGTCCATGGTTGACCTATCAACATGGGATTTTGGATGTTATGGGTGAGGGGAAGATGGGAGAGGGAAAATGGATTCAATAAAGATAGGCCCATGGAAGGAATTATGAGGACTAGGTTCATGGGGAATAGACTCATCTACAATGGAGGATTTTTCAAATATGGGGGGACCATAAAAGATGGATGTGGTGTCTTGCCCTTGGCTTAGAAAAAGGAGGGATTGATCATGATCGGTAATGGAATATTAGCATTCTTCTTCTTGTTCACCCTAGGATATAGAATCATCTAGTTCATCTTCAATTGTTATGTCACCACAGCCGATGAGGTCTTGGACATAGTATTATAAATTGTGACATCAATTAATGGTTTCCCCCCATGTTTGATGATATTCACAATATTGATTAACTTTATACCTAGATGGATTAGGCTTAGTGGAATAAATATTTCATATAAGTGTAAAGGCCATCATGTTAGTATTAACTAATTTTTGGAAAAGGGATTATAAGGACATAGGAAGGGGAGTATAAGGACCTACTTCACTTTAAGACTTAGATGTGAAAGCATTGGAATTAAGATCAAATGGTTATTGACATGATTGGGTGGATGGACTAGTATTAGATGAGGTGGCCAAGATTAGATCCCCTTTGATAATTTAGTAATGACTAGTGGATAGAGGATTGGAATGGGACTCATATGAAGGGTTTAGAATCAAGGTCAAATGCGTTGAATGGGACCAATGCCTTTAGGAAGTAGGACACCCATCTTAAGGAACCACAAGAGGATCTCATCCTTATTAGAAAATATGTATTTATTATGAGAATGTGGTCTAACTTCATTAGGATGGATGATAAAGGGGTTTATGGTTTCTTGAATAAAGTAGGTCTGAATGATCGAGCTAGTATGATAGGTAATGATGAGGATGATATGGATGTGATTGGGATGATCAGATTTTAGATTGATAGTTGAATAAGTGCTAGTGATCTATCAATAATTTTGAGTTTTCAAACTATCAAAAGGATTGAGAATTTGAAGGGTGCCTATATTCAAACTAGCAAGATGATGTTTGGATGGGTGCTAGTTATGAGTAGGCAAGACGATTTGATGATAAAGACTAGATTGATGATGATTGTATGTTAGATTGAAAATGGTAAAGTGATAAAATGCTAGTAGGGCATTGACTAAGTATGAGATCTGATCAAATGATGAGTTATAATGGATAAGAATGATAGTATGATATGAAAGGATAATAGGACTAACTCAAACCTTGGACTAATTTTCTAAAGATGGGATGGGATAGGATTATGTGATGAAGGTGATAGGATAATGGTATTAAAATAAGGATAGGTATATATTGGTGATGATGAAGTGAAAGGGGGTAATGTAAATGAGATGAGGATGGTTTTGATATGGGTGTGACCTAAAGATCCAACTAAGATAAGATAGGATAAGGTTAGACTAGATGGGGGATGTGGATAAGGCAAAGACAAAGGATAGAATATATTTATGACAAGATGTGGATGAAAAGATATGATTAGGATATGTAAGTGATGGGGGTCTGACTAGGACATGATGAAGACAAGATGGGATATGGGATAAGATAAATGAAAATATATACAAAGATAATATGTACAATGGGGAGGCAAGGACATATAAGATGATATGTAGAAAAGGATGATATGATAAGAATGTAAAAAAGTGATAGATTTATGAGGCAGGAATATACAAGATGATGTGTGTAGATGAGTTAGATAGGTATGTATAGGTTTGGGTAAAAGGTTAAATTAGCTCATAAATAAAAATATTTAAACACAACACACACATAAGTAGGCATACTACAAATTGATGATTAATAAACTTAAGGGTGTGTAACTCAATTCTCTCACCATCTAATGGATTTGTGAGTGAGGATATAGGTTGATGACCCATTATAAAATTGATCAAACCCTCTATAACCCTTCTACACTTAATTTCTTCTTTTAAGAATTTATCCTACCACTTGTAGTGATATGCTTATTATGATTGAAAGGTCCTAAGCTAGGTTTGAATAAGGGTTTATAGGGGAGTCCCTGATATAAACAAAGGTATAGTGGGGCATAAGTCCATATAGGATATTGTCTAACCACCCTGAATATTAGAGATTAATCACCCTTACTCCATGAAACCCTTTATGGGGAATTCTGCTTAGGTGCCTAATGACATCTCTCCTCATTTTTATACACTGCTAGAACACAAAATTTGGTCTAGTGCATGGTGGTAAAATCCACATCATTGACCCCTAAAAATAAAAAAGTGAGGAGGGTTTATTGGTGGTTTTTTATCCTCTAGGAATTGTTATAAGGATGCAAGGAGGAGAGCATGCACCACCATAGCCCTCAAGTGATGAACAAGAAAACAAAAAGGATTAATTAAATAATTAAGATTAAATGTGAGATATTTAAAAGAGGCAAGAGTATATAAGACAAAAGAGATATATACAAGATGTGAAACAAAATGATTTTCAAAATTTCAACAAGGTCTTTGATAGGTGGCCTATAAGTAAAGATTAGTAGTTTCAAGTGGCACTTTTAATACAAATTATTAGTAGTCTATTTGATAATATTGAGGGGAAACTTGTAAGATAAGATGTTAGACCAAAATATGACATGTAAAAGATGGGGTTAGTAAGAAAAAATAGCCTATAAGTTCACCCATGTAAGAAACAAGATATTAGTCCAATAGGCTTTAAGAAAATTACCCTAAAAAAATAACAATTTGGATCTATAACTTCTTTGGAAGAGAAGGCCACAATGCATGGGTCTAGGGGTAGCAATACCTAGTAGGGTCAAGGGAAATCATCCCTTGTAGGGTTAAGGGGTAGATCCCCTAATGGGGTCTGGGGGTAGTGCTTTAGGCATGCTCCCTATTATAGTACAGGGTGAGGTTAAGGAGTGGAGCCCCTAATGTCAAAGGAAATTTCAGCCTTAAAGGAGAAAATGACTCAAAATTCACTAAGAATGACTTTGAAAATGTACTCAAAAGGATAATTTTGAAGGAAAAAATCAATGAAAAATCATATATTCAAACTACAATATTTCAACTACTAGTGAAATATCACAAGTTGTGAGTTCCAATTTTACAACATATAATTAACTGTGATAGTCAGTCTACAAAACCATGATTGTTAAAGCAAAATTATGACTACGAGTATAAAAACATGACTACAAGATTAGTAGTTTTGTGCTACAACATAAATTTTTCAAAAACTTAAATTTTTACTCAAAAATAGATGCTTAAATAGGTTATAACAAGTTACTTATATGCTTATAAATGATTATTTACAATTAAACATGGCAGATTTAAAATGTATCACTATGTATTAGAAGGATATCAAGGTAAAAAAATTATCAAAAATGGACAAAATTTAGAACAATAAAAAGGCAATTTTTAGTCAAATTTTGTTCTAAGTCTACCCTACAAAATTTAGAGATAATAACCACACAAAAAAATTCATTTAAGTGGCAAAATTGAAAGAATTAGGTTAACATTGCAAAATTGCTACTATAGATGCAATATCACTATTCACAAAGTAAAATCACAATTTTGTGAGTTACAATTTTGTAGAAGAGGGGAAAAAGATTAAGGATGGTGTTTTTTTAAAAATTAAAATGTCCTCCTTTGCCTTGGTCTCTCTCCTTCTGACCCTACTAATCACATAATAATTTTCAAAGAGACAAAAACCTTGTTATAACAATGTGATTAGCCAAAAATTTCATTTAAAGACCCAAATAACTTAAACATGATGCAAAATGGGGTTTATATGATGTTTGAATGAGTATTGGCCCCTATAAAATAGAAAATGTTAGAATAAAACCTATAGGTCAGAGGGAAATATACAACTATTAGTGTTTTTACTAAAAACTACAATATCATGACTCTCATCATAATATTGTAATTACTAGTGAGATATCATGATTTTCAAAATCATGGTATTTCAAAAGTGTGATAACCTACCAATAAAACCATTAGTGGTTAGTTAAAATTATAAATTTACATGCAAGATTACAACTCTCAAGGAAAAATCATAATTTGTGAGTCGTGATATTATATAAAGGCAAAAAATTATCAAGGTCAGAGAAAATAGTTAGCAGTCAAGTCAAACATTTAATGCAATATTGTGACTTTTAGGATGAAACCATGATTGCAAAGTCATAAATACCAGTGAAACACTACAAGTTTCACCTATGCATGAAAATATTCTAAAAATTTGGTCTTTGTTCTTATCTTATTAGACCTGCAGGCTACCAAAACACCTTTAACAAGTATAATGATCAAATTAGGAGGGATGTCCCACCATGGTCACTAAAATGTAGCCTAAATTTTAGATTAAAATCTTATTACTATTTTTAGAAACACAAATATAAAATCTAAACACATCAATATGAGGGGATAAAAGAGATAATCATCTTGTTAGAGAAACTCTTACCATCACTTTACCTCTTTATAGTTCCTCTCCAAGATTGCCAAATGGATATTTGATGTCAAAATTGAAGGATGTTGGATTTCTTTCTTGATAGTTGATAATGGATTTCAATGGACAATCATGTTTAATAATGACTCTTGAGAATATAAGGAAGATGATAATGGCATCAAGATATCAAGAAGTCTCTAATTTTTCATGTTTTCAAGTTATTTTCATGGAGGGAGTGAGTTTATTTATATAAGAAGTGGAGGGAGAAATCAATGGCTCAAATTTAAAGTTGGCTTGTGGAGATATAGGGTGGAGGATTATCCAAGGAATTTAAAATTCCCTAGAAGCCTCTAGATTTAGAGGCTTCTAGAGAGGAAGGGTGAGAATAAAGAGGATTGTAGAATTAGAGGATTCTATAATCCTTTTTAGGGTTTAATTAGGATTAGGTAGGGATTTAGATAGGGATTAGGTAGGTGATTAGGGACTAGGGGTGTAGGAGAGCCTAGGAGTAGGCTAGTAGGTGGGATATGGGAATTTAAAATTCCCAAATAATAGATAAGTGGGGATTAGGATAAGATAAGATTTTATTAGGGGAATTAATAAAGGAGTAGGATAAGACTAAAGTTAGAGAATAAATAAATATTGATGGGGGATATGAGATAAATGATTATAAGGGATGATTTTCGGATAAGATTAGATGAGATAAATTAGATAAGCAAAGTAGTGTATACTAATAAAAATATTAGTGATATTAAATGAAGTGAGTGAATTTAGGTGCATACAAGAAGATAGTATGAAAATAATCCACCAATTCCAACCTATTTTTAGATCATAGTCATATTTTATGATCATATTTATCCCAATTATAGATAATGCTCCTAGTTCTATATGTTTAGTTTCAATTCCAAATTGTTTTCATTTTGGTCCTCTTTCCATCTCTTTCATTTCCATCATTTATTCCACTATTTAATTATACTATTAGTAGATATTTTGGGTATCATTAAAACATAGTTATTTTTTATTGTTTCATTAGCTTGGATCTCCATTATGCCCTAGTTTTAGTTAGATGTGCATTGTGTTATTTACCCATTAAACCATAAAATTTAAAATACAATGAAATGCAAGATTTATAATTGAACCTAACATTTTATATTAAAATATATCATATGGTCATTTGTCACATATGTGTTATATTAACAATGGTGTCAAAATGAGAGATATCCTAGAAAAACTTAAAGATTATGAGCATAATCTTAGAATGCTCATCAAGGAAAGTAGAAAAAAGATGGAGCAATTACATCAAGCATTTGTGTTGTTGCAGCTAACCTCGATAAAAGAGCAAATGAAGAAACAATATCCTTGGAGGGTCCTAGTAAGAGGACAAGGTAGAGTTTGAGGAAGAAAGCCTTGGAAGCTACTGCTACTTCAGCTGCTAAATCCATTTAGGATACTACTACGATTGGAAAGGAGGCTGTTCAGATGATCGTGGAATTGCAATAAAAGACTAGGATCTTCTTTGCTGGTTTTGTTTTTGTTTTGGTCTTTGTTACTGGTAGATGCAATTGGTTTTTGTGTTTGGTCTTGTTTCTTGGTTTTTGGTTTAGAAAATTTATTTGAGGTTCCAGGTCCTTGTAAAACCTGGGTACTTTTATTGAATTATGTTTGTGGTTTCAGGTCCTTGTAAAACCTAATTTTGATGCTGCTCTTTAGTATATTTCAGGAATGATTTTCTTAGTAGTTGTTAATGTTTTATCCTTTTTGATACTGTTATAGGGTTTTGGGGTCCCTTCAAAACCTGCTTTTACCATAATCTAAAAAATAATGGTGTCAAAATTGAAAATATTATCTCTAGTGTGTCATGGGGTCTAAAATCAAATATGCATCTCCATGTCAAACATCCCACCAAGGTAAACTATCTATATTATTTTATCATATTCCCTTCAATCATTAAAATTATTCATTTGTATCCCCTAACATCTCTTTCCAACTCAAATTATAATTAAATTAATTTTTTATGTATTATGTTTCAAGAACTCCTTATTGACCTATTGGATCCATCCAATCCTCTAAGAACCTCTAAGTTCTTAAAAACACTCTATGAAACATGTATGCCATTACTCCTATTATCACACATTTAACTAGATGAGGGATATTTTGATCATTGTATACTAAAACCACGTGCCTTTACTACTAATATGTGTAAAGAGGATATGTATAAGGCACATGAGGTATGATATTTTTCTCCAATGGTGTGATAACTCAAAATATTGTTACTAACATGATCCCAATGTTAAATTTATTCTATTCCCTCACAACATTCAATATTTTAATATAGGAATACATTTCATATATTAGGTTTTGTTAGAAAAAACTCTCTGTAAATGGTTTTAATATTTTCTACCAAGCCTAAGTTCTCCACCATAACATTCACAATAATTATTCCATTTTTAGTATTTCCAAAATTTAATTCCCTCTTAATATGATTGGCCCACCATTCAATTTAAAAATTAAGCTCCACCTTAAGTAAAAGGATTTTATTAAAGCCAAAGATACATTGTGTTTTAAAATAGATTTCATTTGGATTTTAAATCCACTAAGGCCATAGTGGGAAAGCAAAGGCACCCTAGCCTTATCTAAATATAAGAGGTCTTACAATTGATAAAAAAAACTTCTAAGATTTTATAATTATAACAATCCATGAAAGTGGAAGGTTTTTGACTAAATTGGGAGAGTCTCACCATTTTTTCAGTCCTACCTCCATCATATTTTTTATATCTCTTGATAAGATTCCACTATGAACTTTTTTACTCTACAATTTTTGTAGTTTATTTTGGTTAATATTTAGCTATGTATGTGATGGTGAAATCTTGGAAAACACGTTGTGAATATTTTTTAAACATTTTTCCTATCCTTATTCTTTATTTGTGTGAAATTTAAGTTATTTTCATCTTGCATGTATATTTTGGAATGAATTTATTTGAGTTGAAAATATTTTCTATGCATATGTTATTTTAGACATGGATAGAGAATAAATACACTATTTTTTCACATTAACTTTATTCTAATTTGTTTTTTGTTTTTTAATTTTAATTCTTCTCCCTTTTTTCCCCCACCAACATTAAATTATTATTAAACTAGGAGTTAAATATGAATCTTGGTTTGTATAAAACCTTTGAGATCGATTATGCTAATAACATGTATCTATTCTTATTTTTATATTAATGTAAAAAATCCTAACCACACATATATAAAAACATACACCCTTTTCTTTATTTTGAAATACAAATTCAATGGTGACCATTTTTATATTCTTGTATGTGGAATAGTGATTGTATTCTTGATTATGGGAACATCCAAAGGACCCCACTTCCCATGTTTTATGTTAGGAAATATATAGGAATGATTATATTTTATTAGTCTTTAATAATCAAAATGGTAATAAAACCACATTTTTGTTCATATATGCTCCATTTAAATTATTACTAAGTAAGTGTCCTTCAAATGTATTTTTTTCAAATTAGGTTATCATCATAACCTATTTAATTGAATGCAACCATGATAACCTTTAATCACACATACTCTATTTATATAATGCAAATCTACTTAGTTTATTAATTGAGTCAACTAAAATATCCCAAGAAAATATGCAATTTAGCTAATAGAATTGATAAAATTTTCAATATTTTACATCCATGTTCTCTTATTCTAAGGACATGCACCTAAAATGTTTCAGCATATTTAAAATTATAAAACATTATAATAAGGTCTTAATTTAAATTTAATAATTATATAATTATATGATTGAATTTTTGCATTTAGGATATAGACATACACAGTTGAATACACTCAGATTTGAATTGATAAGTAATCTATTGAAGTGTTAAGATAAACACAACTAATCCAAAATAAAAATGGAAAGATTATTTAAAGAGAATATAAAATCTACTAGTTAATTTCATCTTATTGATAAGGATAAGGATAAGGGTTGGGATATTCTTATTTGCATTATGATTGCTTCTTGACTTGCATGACTATTGATTTCTAACTTGTCAAATAATAGGGGTTTTACTAAGGTATGGTTCTTATAGATACTTTTATTTTTATTGTATTTCAAGTAATTTAAATTAATTATGGTTAAAAGGAGGTATGAGTGATTTTTAGAGATATATAGTGAATTAATAATATTTTTAAAAAAAATTTAACAAGAAAAAAAGTAAAAATGCACCACAAAATTTCATTAAAATTTGACATCAATTGACCATGATCATACACATGACTATGATAGTACACTAGATTGATAGGATCAAACCACTATGATCATGGTCATGACAAAATAGTACACTATGATCCTATTAAGTTTTGAAAAATATAAATTTCTTACAATTTTTTTAGTTATGTACATATTGATTCTTCAACCTATTTACAATGATTTAGCCTTTGATAGTACACAAGTAAGTCACAATTTAGGTATTTCTCTAATAACTCTCTTTGTCAAATTTAAATAATATTATTCCTCATCTTTGCAAATTTTAGATATATTATTGTATATAATTAAAAATTATCTTTTGAACATGTTTATATAGGTTTAAAATACTTTTGTCAGCCTAAAACCACATTATGGACTTTACATATTTATAATAATCATGTTAGATAAATGCAGTATAAAAACCTAGATTTAGTATTAAACACTTTGGGAACATCAAATTCAACATAATTGGACATTGTACATACATTTGAATCTTATGAATACTTTTTATATATCAGTATACCCATTTATTATCTTTGACAACTCTTATTTTGAGATACACCTATTCAACTTTATGTTTATATATAGGAACATCCTAGAATCCTCTCTAGACCTTATCCATATCTTATATAATTAAATTACAATTCTAAGACACTACCAGTTATTCCTTGATAGTTTTGGTTATCACAAGGGTTTGTCTATGTTGGTAGTGCCCAAGTGTACTCAATAGATTTTTTTAATTAGGAAGTATGTATTAAGTTGAATAACACATGTTTTTTGGAATAGTCATAGGAAGAAATAATAAAGATCTAGATATAAATACAAATCAATCCCAAGGTTATACTCACTTGTAAATTACTTCGTCACACCTTAAAAATAATTTTAAAACTTGAGGAATAAATTAACACTCTCTTGATAAATTATAAAAAAGGCATACACATTTAAAAACCCCTAAAAATAATCCATAAACGCAAGTCTAAATACAAAAAATTCAAATTTTCATGGTGCCAAGTGTCAAAGATCAAAATATTAGATTGCCTTCTAGATTGTTTAAAATTTCATAAACATAGACACACACAAGTTGGAGACTATGTATGTTTTGATCCATCTTCAGAGTATTGGAATGTATGAAATACCTAACCGTTGAGTGGGGAGTGGTTGGGGATACCTAACCTAAAATAAAAACCCATTTTTCAAGGGTATCTTATGGTTGAAAGAATAATTAGGGTTTGAATGGAAGGAGAAGTAAAATAGACATCAATGTACATAATTAAGGGAATGTATACATGTAAGAAACATTTTTAAGTGTAGGAATATGGGTCTTAGGAGTTACATCCCTATATAGTGCATTGGGATACTAAAGGTAACCGCTAGACAATGTTAGCTATTAAATATATTAGACTCTACTTGTAGCATTTAGGGAGGTCTTAAGCATTTGTTTTAAGCCTAAGTAGTTGATGAAGTAATAGAGAATTCGTAGGTACAAATACACATTTTATGAGAAATAGATAACCAATTAAACTAAGTGCATTATATCTCTTTTGATTTGTTAATTTTAAATCAAAATAGTGTAATATATATATTATCAATTTTAATTAATATTAGTAAATTATTTCCATATCTTAAATTATGTGATTAGTTAATAATTTTCCACTAATTTAGATCACTTAAACCTAAAATGATTAAAACATTTTGGTGAACCATGGTAAAGTAAGGTAAATATGTACATGTTAACCTAAAGGCTATCCCAGACATTAAAAATAAAAATAATGCTATGGAAACCACATCTGAGGAATAACAGTGTGTACTTTTGAATGATAGTAATTATAATCATCTAAAAATCACACTTGAGTTCCAAGAGTGTTACTTGAGACCACACATTCCTAACTTAGCCCCAGACCTATATTAAGGCCTATTTTGACACTATCTAAATTTTTTGTGGGCCACACACTTTTGTAGAGATCTCAAAATCAAACTTAGACTCTTCCTTAAGTATCTAGGCCCCTAGTGCCTTAAGTTATTTCACTAGACACTAGAACCATAAGTGGACAATAGTGTCATAGCACTATTGTCCTATTTGGACAATATTGTTCTTTTCCTTTTTTTATCTCTAAAAAATATATTTTCAATTATTAAAGCATCTAGGGTTGACCTCGACCTATTTCAAATCACATGCAAGCAACAGATCAATATATATATATATATATATATATATATATATATATATATATATATATATATATGAATTTTATACCTTTATCCACTAGATAGAAATTAGATGCAAATACACACAAACAAGATCAAAATAATTTGTGCATAATCAAGGTTATTAATCCCTATTAAACCTTACTTCTACATACAACCATACATAGTATTCTTAAGCTTAGAATATTTAGATTTATAATCTCAAGTCACACTCAAAAGTAATCTAACCAACATTCATAATATAATTCACTTTCGCTTTCACCAAGCACTTAGGCAAGAGAACTGCATTGAGCTTGATCCCTCCTTAGAGTATTGGTACGTAGGCAACATGCCCATATAAGGGTGTGGATCACATGTTCAACACATTAGACCCACAAACCCTTTTTTTATCATTGTGTTCATTCAAACCCTTATAATCATGAAAATATAAGGTTTCTAAAGGAAAATAAAGTCATAGGAAAAAGTATTCATCACACATATTTGAAATTTGGATCAGAGATAGAATAGGACCTAATATACAAAACATAAAAATCATTAAAAAAGAGGAAATTAGTACTAGAAGTGGACACTAACACCATAATGCTAATATCCAAGAAGAATTTTGATACATGGATCCTATTTACCACACTCTAATTAGCTCATGTGCGAGTTTACAACCTTTAAATCATCTATCTCTCTTAGTTTCCAGATAAGTATTCATTTATGTCATTCATAGCTATTATTAGAAATATTGGATTAGCTCAGTTTTATATACAATAAAAAGTGAAGATGATCTATAAATCAATCCTAGCTTGAAGAAGATAAATCAAAATAACCATTCTACTTATTGCTACGTGTATACAATTGAGGTCATGACACATATGGATCTGGTAGACCTAACTAATGGTTTTTTATCATAAAATATCACTAGAGAGGGTTCTAAAGCCTCTATTCCAGTAATACCACACAATAACCTTATTTAAATCCTATGGTTTGTAATAAAGTAAAGTAAATATAATCTAGTGCTCACTAGAGTTTATGGTATAAATAGGGGATAATAAACATAAATAATAAACATACAAAGAAATCTACTCAAGTTAATGTAGAGGTAATCCTAAGCATAGAGAGATAATACATTCATTAGCTTTTACATATGTAATTCTATCTACCAAAATAGAGTAAGAGTTAGGAATACTTACCTTAAAGATGAATCCGTCTAGGCTCAATCTCTCCCTTGGCTAATGATGATTTTCAAGAGGTTGTTGTGGATCATAAGGATTACAAAGATAGGTCAACTCTCAAATAAAATACTTATTCTATGCATCTAAAACATTTTTACAAGACAAAATTCTTTTCCAAAAAAGTATAAAACCCTAACCAATGACTCCTTAAGTAGAATGGTGGAAGATTACATTGTAAAGAAGCAGAAATGAATGATTCTCTCTATTGGAAATGGGGTGAAATATGTGTTTATATAGATAGATCTAACCCTAAACCTTTATAGAGTTTAGTTGATGTAGTTAGCCTAGTCGACCTAGTTAGTTAGGAAATATAGCAGTTAGGTCCCAAACTAAGTTGACTACGCTGACTTAATCCTGTAATGTGATCAGTTCCTATAATAGGGTTGACCAATTTAACTATGTTTGGAGGATGGTAAAAAGAGGTTTGGCTTAGGTAGAGACTATATGAGCTAGTGAATTGATTTAAAGAGCATGTAAGGTAGGTGTCAAAGCTTAGGAAAACATATATAAGGGAATTGTGTTGTTTGTAAGTGATGGTATATGGAATAACAATATTGTGAAGCATAAATGGTCTACCCACCCCTTTCCTGATGCACCTTTAAGGCATGAAAAAAGAGAGATTGAGACTCAAAATGTTATTACAAGAGAGAAAGCATCAGTAATTGATAAAGTTGAAAAATATTTTGTGTATACATATGACCTACTCAAAGTTCATCATGTGTCACACAGTTGTAACATGGGATGGTGCTTTGAGAAAATAACATAATAACACACAACATTGAGATAAATAAATTATATTATTTGAAGCATAAAATAATTGAAAGTAAATGACTAAAAGAAAATAAATTAAATAGGTGTACCTTGACTTACCTTTATCATTGAATGGTTGCCTATTGTGTTTGAAGTTTTGATCATGGAGGGTGTATAGACTAATTTAGACAAACCTTAAGGATACAAAACTAATAATCTTGATCATGGAGGGTGCAAACCTACTTTGGACAAACCGTAAGGATGTAAGATTACAAATAGAAGTAAAATGTGAGATTGTTAATTCTAAGGTAGAACCAAAATATCAAGCATGCAAATGACAGAATGTAGAACATAATAAATCACTTTGGGAAGCATGTAAAACATGAATGACAAAAAGGAATGTATAACAAACTAAATCATGTTGGGAAGTTGTCATGACCCTATTTGACCTACATTTATTTTGAATTATTGATATATCTAGTTATGAACTATTTGATATATATTACTATGATGTTCAATTTTGTGATCTATGTTGATACATTTTATTATTATTTTCCAAATAGTTATTGATACACTTTTCATTACATCATTGAAAATTATGCGTAACAAGTACCAATTTACTATTTAGTTTAGATGTGTTATTTAAATTTTGTTATTGCATCTATTATATTTAGATATCTAAATACTACTAATGGTTTATTCATTGATTATAGGGATAATTATTGAGATAGGTTGTGTTTGGAACTGAGCAATAGAGAAATGTAGAGAAATAACATGGATGAATGAAAACAATAAATTTTATTATAAAAATTGAGCTTGATGGTACTATTTCTTGATTAATTTTTTTACGTGGTTTAAGTGTTGAGTGTTATTTTAATTTTAATTTCATTATGGATTGATTTTAGTCATTTTTAACTTTTATACAATCATTACTTGACTTGATTTTATTGATTTTAGGACTTATCAAATTTGATGAGTTGTGATTAGTATTGCGACTATTGATTTCTATTTGATGTCATCACTTTTATTCATTATAGTTATTTATGTTTTCATTGGCTTGATGAATTTTCAAGTTTAACATGGCATGTGGTCACTAGTTTCACTTATTTTCATAGTCATTTTGTTGAGTGTTGACTCTTTATCACTTTGTTGGATTGTCTTGATGTTGTTCAAGTTTAATGTTTAGGATCAATCAATGTTATGGTTTAAGGAACTTAAAAACATGTTATATATACTCTATGATTTAATGTATATGCATTGAAATAATTAGTTTTAATATTTATTTGTTTGAAATTCATTGTATATGATAGTTAACTTTGGCTTGGCCTTGTGCTAAGGTTTTCAAGTTCACAAACCACCTTGGGGATTGGCATTAGTTTGATTTTCTTATTTTACCATTCAACTTTAGATTCATGGCATTGTCTCATAATATAATTATAATGGGTTGAGACTCTTCCAAAATGGTTTTAGGTTTTCTTTTGGTCATTTTGGCTTGTTTGTTTGAAGATCTCTACACCTTAGGGAGACTCTATCAAAATTTTGTCATGGAAACCAAGGGGAATGAAATTAAGTTATTGCATGAGGTTTTTTGAAAAGATAAAATTGTATTTAATCATTGATTTTGTCAGCCATGCAAGATTTTAGTAAAGTATTTTGGGGTTTGATTTGGTTCTTATGGGTTGACTAGTTTTGGTCGAGGTATGTGGATTTTGGATTGATGTTTTGGCATAGCAAATTGGAAGCCTAGAAAAGAAGAAAGTCTTATTCTATGGTCAATTTTAAGATTCCAAGTAAGTTTCATTTTTAAAATTCTAAGTTTTCATTATTTAATGGTTTTAAATGTTGAATTTCTTATTATTTTTAGCCATAAACATAGGCATTGTTATATTTCCTACATAATGGTATTTATAACTAAAAACCCTAACTAGGTCAATGGATTTTATTTCCTATATTGTTTCATGATGGACATTGTATGGCTTAACCATGGCTATATGTGATATATAAAATGTGCATATATATATATATATTTATATATATTCTAATTTTCTTGGTTGTTGTTGGAGTTTTATTGTTATTATCATGACCATTTAACTAGGGTTATAATTTTGTTTTATTTTATTTTTGTGAAGATTATAAATTTGTATTATATTTTAAAACCCTAACTAGGCTAAATGGACTTTGTGAAATTATGTTTTTGTATTTTTAAATCGTATTATGTATGATGAAATCATGGCCATGATTTGAGGGCAATGACGTTATTAAGCCTTCAGGGGTTTGAAATAAACACTACGGTTTTTTTAAAATAATATGGTATTATTATTTTTACCTACATGATTACGTTTGAAATAATTCTATTTAATGATTTTTTCTTTATTAGTTGACTCAAGTTTATAAAATTGTATTTGGATTATTTGTATGATTATGAAAATGATGTTGGAATTCATTCAAATTATTATTAGTTTACTTACATTTAAAAATTATAATAAATTGATTATTTTATTGTTATGATTATGTTATATCATTACAATTGATTTTGAATCCTTTTTTAATTTTTAGTAAAGTCTATATGAGTCAAATTTTAACCCATAGCTTTACACAAGGTTTTATATTATCATTTTAGGTTTCTTGAAGTTCTCTTTTATATGGATATATTAAAATAATATTTGAGGATGATTGTATGATAAATGCATGGCATAAAATTTATAGGTCATTTTATATTACTCAACTAGAATATGGATCGTAAATAGAAAAACTCAAAAAAATGAGTAGAAGTCATAATCATGTACCAAGTTAATGGACCTTGAGGAGATGAACTCATGTGGTTCATTTTTTAGCTATTATTAGATTGTTTTTTTGTTTTTAAGCTTGGTATATTTTGTTTGTCCTTTATCTATTGTTTACCTACTACCCTAATCCATATCTAATTGATGGTTGGGATGGTTTCGGGCCACTTATGGATGGGATCATTAGGATTAGTAAATTGGTTTTGGCTTCATTGGTTTACATGTGAAATAATGTTGATACACTTATTCTTTATCTCAAGTTGTGATAGTTGGATATAGATGAAATCAAGTGTTTATAAAATCAATTTTATTCATTATAGTTGTATTTGATACAATAATTATATGTTTATCTTTTATATTTAAATAAAACATGTAAGATTGGTCTATGGTTATGATTATAAATAATCATTTGGTTATCCATGTATTATTCTTATTCTTATTTATAGATAGACTTAAATTGGTTCATTAAGACGTTTGATAATTCGAACATTATTATGTGATTTTAATGTGTACTTTTAGTTAGTCTCTTAATTTTTAGTAATTAGTTTATAATAAAGATTAGATATTTGTGGCATTCTAATTACAATGTTTCATTGGTTATTTAGCTAAGTTATAACCTAAATAGGTATTCATATCTTTACTTGTTGATTATTGGGTTCATGGTATTGAACTAACTATTTATTTGAGGTTATAAATAGTTATCTTTGGAACTCAGTTGCAAGAGTTACTTTTGATTTTACATGAGTATTTTAATTCAAACGAGTGTATGAGAATTGGAAAATAATGTTACAATGTTACAAATTCAGCTCAAGAGAAAACTAGAAAGTTAAGTTTACCTTGAATACTTCTTATGGAATTAACATTATTCTTAGAGGAACTAAGTGATGTTATTCATTAAACAAGTTAATTTGTGTTGAGCATTATAATAAATTATTATGATATGACTTGTAATTTATTTTAATAAGAACTTTCTAAATTACCTTAATCTGTACAAAACTTTATTGATAAATGATTTAATTAATTATATTTTAATTAAAACTTCCAAGTAATACCTTAATAAAATAAAATATATGGATAAATAAGATGAAATCCTTATGATTATAATATGGTGAATTAAAGAGACTATAACAATCATAAGATTTATACATGAGGTTGTAATTATTATCAAAATCTATGTTAAGGGTTAAAATATAAAAAATATAATAAGTTCTATAAATATTCTAAGGTTTATTAGGAGGCAAACATTTCACTTTAAAATAAATAAAGCATTTTTAAAGAGTAACAAACTATTTTGGAACAACTCATCATAACTTCTTGTAATTTAATTGCAAATAAGATTTTATAAATCTTACACATATGTTTTAAGTGACTTGGAAAATAATATAATTCATTGAATCTTTTGAAAAGTAAATGGTTTTACTAAGTCATATTTTGATAGAGGATCAATTGATCCTTGTTTGGAATTGATCATTGGAATATTTAACAAGTTAATTCAAAATCCTTATATTTTTAGAGAAGTTTAATGGAATTATATTATGTAAGTTGGTATAAATAATTATCCTATGGAACATAAGAACAAGTAAGTTGTAATCTAAGGTTAAAAAAATAAATATATGAATAGGATAAGTTAATGAACCTAAGATAAAAGGTGTAATTCTTTAAGAATGAGATTAAAAACAAAACCTAGTATATGTACACTTACTCTATGGAACTATTAATTTGTATTGAGACCCTTAAAGTCATATGGCACTCATAACAGTAAATATTGGAAATGAAAATATAACCTTAAGACAATGTGCTAAATCAAGTAATATCCTTAGGCATGTCTTATCTTGTGCTTATACCATACCTTATAACAATGTAGGATGTTACCAAATAGAACATAAGCATAGTTATTGAAACATCTCATGAAAATTGCACACACTTCCTAAAGTAGTTCATACCAAACCTCATGCCTATATTTTCTTGTGAATTCAAAATGTATTCCAAGGCTTTGCATTGATTTTGAAAATATTCCTTTTCCCTTAATATTTATTTGTTGCTTGATAATTAGTAGATATTACTTAATCAAGCTTAGTATGATGATTATTTTGTTGAATCTATTCTCACTTTACCACTATTTGCTGAAATTTTTTAAATTACTCAATAAGTTAATGGATGTTCTATATCATTTATAGGTACTCAGGTAAGGGCATAAGTTAGTAACAACTCTACTAGGAAGGCCACAATAAATTATGAAGATAGGAGTGAGTGGGTATGACCACATTGAGCCACTTATATCTAAATACTAATTTGTTAAAATACTTCCTAATGAAGTCATTGATGATTTATGTACTTGGTCTAGCTCTTTTGTTGGCAATAACATAATTATGGATCTCATTACATGTTTTCATGCCAAACTCTTTTTGAAACCTTTTTATATAGTTTTTTTGGTACAAAAAATATTATGGTTGTGACATATTGGTATTAGATCATGGTTTACTAATCTAGGGAACTTTGGGGACTTTTTTATACTAATTTAATATTGATTTGTTGTTTATTTCATGATATTATGGTGACGACAAGATATATAATAATATACAATAGCCTAAGGAATGTTAATCTAGTAGAGGAAGAGGTTAAGGTCATAAGGCCAATATTCTTGAAAGAGAGGTACCATATCTCAATAATACTAATAATAATGGTGAATCCTATAACTATGAGAAAAATAAACCCAATGTTAACTAGTAGGTAGTTTTGAATGGAATTATAATTACATTAAATTTATTTCAAAGTAAACAAGACACCCAAGAATAAAGGTTAAACAATCTAGAACATGTTTTAGCTGAATAAATTTTAATTAGAGAAGAAAGGCAAGTTGGTGAAAAAGAACTTCAAAATAACCTTGTTAATATGGTTGATCATATCATTAAGGAGTTGAATAAGTTGCCTCCACCAACCTTTTTAGGTGATGAATTAGTTCATACAAATGATGCATGGTTATTACACATGCATAAGTATTTTAATCTGCATAACATGTCTCTTGATGTAAAGGCAAGAGTGGTTATTTATTAGTTAGTATGAGATACAACTCTCTGGTAGAACCATATATGTGCTTTACAAGGTTATCATCCAATGAATCTTACTTGGCATACTTTTGAAAGGAAGTTTAGTAAGAGGAATCTTATTTTTGATTATAAGGAATATAAAATCACTAATTTTTAGTTTTTGAAACAAGAGAATAATACTATGATAGAGTATGGAAATAAATTTTTAAATCTATTGCATCATGTTAACTATATGCATGATGAAGAGACTAAATTTATTAAGTTCAAGTTGGGTTTAAAAGAGATATTGCTGTATGATGTTAATATGACAAATCCTAAGATCTAACTATTGCTTCAAATCTTCTCATAGGGTGAAAGAGAATGAGAAGGCTCATCAAAAAGTGAAATAATATTTTAAACATAATAGGTAGAAATATAAAAATAAAAATGTGTCCCCTTCACCTAAGAGTTTCAATAAATTTGACTCAAACTATAGATTTATCAAGAGTATAAGTGGTTTCAACAAATTCTAAGGGCAAAATAAAAATTACAATAATCTAAATTCTTCTAAGTTTGCAAATTTTAAAATAAATTTGACCCAAAGTAGTCAAAATGTGCTTGCTACTAGATCAAATACCATTTTAGTGACATCACAAAGGGATATAGTATGTTGGGAATGTGTCGATAACCATTAATTCAAATATTAACCTAAGATGAGAATAGGATAATTAGATAATCATAGAGTGTATGTAGCTATGGATAATAAAAATGTGGATTTCTAAATAACTATTAAAATTAGAGATAAAATAAATATTTATTCTATTTCAATTTTATTTGATTTAGGAGTAATTGATAGTTTTATGGATCATAAGTTAGTAACATGATATAAGTTGAATATGGTGACTTTATAAGATGGTTGGGATGTTAAGTTTAGCTCAAATAAAAGGGTACCAATTACTAAGTGTCTTGAGAGTGTAAAATTTAACTTAGGTAATTTTTAGACCCAAGTTAATTTAGGTTTAACTCCTTTTAGATATTTTGATATTATTATAGGTATGGATTGGTTGCATCAACATAAATCAAATTTAGACTATTGTAGCAAAGTGATATATTATTGTAATGATTTGGAGAAACCTTTATAAATTCAATGTTTATTTAAATTAAAAGTACACAAGTTGTTATCAAATTTGTAACTAAAGAAATTAGTGTATAAGGGTTGAAAATTATATGTTGTTCACATGAAAGAAATTATACTTATAACATAATCAACATTTAAAGAATATTTATTTTTACAAGAATTTTATGATATTTTTCCTAAAAAAATCTTGGTTTACTTCCTAAACATGATTTTGATTTTTTCTATTGATGTAATGCCAAGGGCTGATCCTGCATCTAAATCAACTTATCATATGAATGTAAAAGATTTATAGGAGCTTAAATATCAACTATAATATTTGATGTAAAATGGTATTTTTAGGTCAAGTGTGTCACCTTGGTCTACACCAATGGTCTTTGTAAAAAATAAGGATGGAACCTTGTGATTGTGTGTTGATTATCACATACTTAATAAGGTCACCATCAAGAATCATTATCCTTTATCAAGGATAGATGATCTATCTGATCAAATGAAAGATACATCTATCTTTTCAAAGATAGACTTGAGATCAGAATATCACTAGCTGAGGATCAAGGAAGAAGACATCCACAAGACTAATTTTAGAACTAGGTATGGACATTATGAGTTTATGATAATGCCTTTTGATTTAACTAATTCACCTATTACATTTATGAATTTAATGAATAGTGTATTCAAGGATTTTATAGACAAGTTTATTCTAGTATTTTCTTGATGATATATTGTTATATTCTAAGAATGCAGTTGAACATGAATAACATTTGTGCTTAGTGATACAAAGGTTAAAGAAACATAAACTATTTGGTAAAATATCTAAATGTTCTTTCATTCAATTTGAGATCCACTATATGGGTCATATTATATCTAAGGCTAGTATTGTTATTGATCTAACAAATATTAAAGCTAGTCAAAAGTGGCCTATTCCTAAAAACATGCATAAAGTATGTAGTTTTATCGGACTAGCTGGTTATTATAGAAGATTTGCTGATTTTTTTAAAAATTGGATAACACAATAACTTACAACATAAAGGTATAGCTTAAATATTTAATGATTTTGACACCTGTACTTATTATACTAAATCTGAATGGAAATTTTGAAATATGGGATAATGCATTCAAAGAAAGCTTGGGTGGTGTGTTAACTCAAGATAGTTCATTTATGGCATATGAGTTATGTAAATTAAAGGATCACTATAAAAATTACACCACTCATGACCTCGACCTTGATACCAATATTCATGCTTTGAAGCAATGAAAACACTCTTTACTAGATAAGTATTTTGAGGTAAAGTCTAACCATTATAACTTGGAATATTTATTTTCCTAAGATGATTTGAATGTACACCAGCATAGATGGATATAATTTTCTATGTACCTAAGATATGATATATTAATGTATATGGGTTGATGTAGATGCCAACATGTGGCACACATCTCCCTTAGTTATTTATATGGCTCTAATATATTAGGATAATGGAGTAACTTATGGAATTAGAGTATTGGGTAATGGTCGGCCTACATTAGGATTAGGAGGTCATCAATAGATTGTTAGTTAGATAGAGGTCTATATAAAAGAGATGATTATCATTGTAAGGGAATAAATTAAGCATTAAGTCTTATATTTTAAGAAGATAATAGAGGTTATCCCCTCAAAGAGACATTGTGGAGTTATTCCTTCCTAAAAGAGTATTGTATGGTATTTGCATACCTTAAGGGTGATTATTCTATTTCTACATATATTTAATATTTGGGCATCTTGATCCACCTATATATTTTATGTTATGTTGATATACATTATATTATACATATTTCCAATTATTATAAGTGTGGATCATAATAAGTGGTATTAGAGATTTGATTTAGGAAATTTGTGTGGGGTGAAACCTTAGTTTTGTGAAACCATTAATATATTCAAATTAGTTACAATTTTTTGCACAATGTTTTTATTAGAGATGAATAATATGTTAAGGAAGTCATAGTAAAAAATTGTGGTTTTATGATCAGTTTTGCAAGAGTTATTGATATTTTAAGTTTTGTACTCATTTCATCATATATGTATAAATATAGATAATTTTTATATGAAATTTATATTTGTGTTGTAACATAATACAAAAAAGCTACAAAAAAAAAATCATACTTTAAAAAAAAAATTCGAGTGTGTTTTTGTGATTTTATAATTTTGCATAGATTCACTTTATACGCTGAAAGTTTTATAAATTTTTCAAAAAAAAATTACTAAAGTTGTAATATATTAAGGGGAAGATAAAGTCAAAATTTGGTAATATTTGGATTAGTTTAACATGAGTTATTAAAGTTTTAGGGTTTTTTTAATTAACCCTAGTTTTTATGAATCATGAAGTTACAAATATTTTCAGGGGAGGATGATATTGATGCTAGATAATGGTGGATCCTTTTTAAGGATAATAATGTTAGAAAAATTTGGTGGAAAAAATGTTTTGACCATTTTCTTTATGGTCTTGCAGAACTTTAGTGGGATGAGTTGGGATTAAAATGATGGAAGTTTTCATGGAAATATATGGAATAAGTTTTCCTAGATCGATGGGATATAAAGGAAAAATATAATGAAGTAGAAGAAGAAAATAATGATGATAAAGAGAATATATGTAATGAAGAATAAAAGCCAAAGGAAAAAATTAGAGAAATGAGGAAGAACATACAGGTGATGAAGAAGAAAAAGAAACAACATATAATGATAATGATGATGATGATGATGATGATGATGATGATGATGATGATGATGATGATAAGGCAACAAATGGTTTAGAAGGAAAGGTAGAGGATATCAAATATGAAGAAGTATTAGATTATAAGGGTTCAAATAGTTTGGATCCAAATAAATTAGAGTCAATTTTTTAGTTTTTGGGATGCATTCAAAATAAGGTCATTGTGTCCATAAACCCTAATAACAAGTATAATTTCATCAACATGGATATGGCTCAAAATATACATGTTCAAGTAAAGATTATCAAAGAGACTCAAATATATGGTCATAATATTTAAGTTTTTGAAGAGGTATAATAAAGGTTGATAATGTCAAAGTATCATAAAAAATTGAGGTATATAGACACCCACATCATCATGAGAGGAAACAATCAGGGAGCCATGTGAGTGAGTGTCATAACAATAGGCATTTTGGCTATATAGGTAATTCAAGTTCAAATAAATAAAGCTATGAATGGAATCCAAAGAAGGACTACTATGGTTAGGTATGAAATTAGAGTAGCAAACTAGCCTATGGAACATGAAATTAGTGGGTAAATCACTATGACTATATATGTATTAATAACTACTATGGTCATGAATGGAATCAGAGTATCACATCAAAATATGGTACATGGAATAAAATGAGGAATAATTATTCATGGACACCAAGGTAATATAGTTATGATCATGAATGGAATCAGATTATCACTTTGGAATTTGGAAATAAGATTGGAAAGATATCACCTACCAGGATCACATATGGATGGCTAGATGATCAATCTTGAAGACAAGTGTGTAATTATTTGAAGCACACTCATTATTTGGTTTCTTCTTATGTTTTAGGGATGAAACATGTCAAGGAATCAAGTAATGCTATGTACTTAGGTATATGATATATTAAACATTATGGGTTTATGGAGATGATAACATGTGTCACACATCCCCCTTAGTTAGTTATATGGGTATACTATATTAGGATAATGGAGTAACTTGTGGAATTAGTTCATTATCTAATGGTTGGCCTACATTGGGATTAAGAGGTTATCCATCCATTCATAGTTAGATAGAGGTATATATAAAATATATGATTATCATTGTAAAGGAATCAAGTAAGAATTGAGTATTCTATTATAAGAGGATATCAGAGGTTGTCCCCTTGAAGAGACATTATAGAGTTATTCTTTCCTAAAGGAGTATTGTATGGTATTTCCTTACCTTAAGGGTGATTATTCTATTTCTATATATATTTAATATTTGGGAATCTTGGCCCACCTATATCTTTTGTGTTGTGTTGATCTACATTATATTATACATATTTCTAATTATTATAAGTGTGGATCATAACATGATTTTTAACTAATTTTGATATGAATATTTCATATGTGAAAGTTAAGGAGAATCATGGTACCAATGCACTCAATTAACACACGTATCTTTCTACCTTATCTATTTTGAATAATAATTTTAGAACTAAAATATTGGAATGATAATGTTCTGATAAGTTTTGCTAAGATGTAAGTGCAAATTTGGCTGATGAGCCTATTGAATAATTTTTATAAATTTTCTATTGATTTTGATTGTTAAATTAAACATAAAAATAGAATTATTGTACCTAAGTTTGGTGACTTAAGGAATATTTTGTTGAAATAAGTGCATCCAATACCTTATTTTTTGAATCTAGGTGTCACAAAGATGACACATGATCTAAAAAAATTGTACTAATGTCTTATAATGAAACATGAAGCTGATGACTTTATGTCAAGATGTTTAGAATGCCAACGTGTGAAAGAATAATATTAATATCTAAGAGGATTGGTGTACCATCATGATGTACCATGAGGTAAGTGGGTTATGATTTCTTTGGATTTCATAGATGGTTTTCCAAAATATAAAATTAAACATGATACTATTCTCATTGTGATAGATAAATTTACTAAATTTGGTCATTTTATTGTTGAAAACTTGATTGATGATGCATCTATATTTACTAAATAGTTTGTGAAATAAATAGTATGGCTACATGACACGCCTAAAATTATTATTTTAGATAGAGATAAAATTTTTAACTATGAGGTTTTGGAACACTTTGACTATCATTTTTGGTACAAGGTTGAATTTTAGTTCATCTTATCACCCACAAATAGATGACCAGATAGAAAGATTAAATCAAGTTGTATAAGACATGTTAATAATGTATGTAATGGATCAACAAGGTAAATGAGAGGATTATTTACACTTAGTTAAATTTGCTTATAACAACACATACCATTTAGTGATTAAAATGGCTCCTTTAAAATATTTATATGGATTCAAGTGTAGAACTACACTTGGCTAATTTTTTTTAGAAAATAGGACTGTTGTTGGTCCTAATGTTTTATAGGAGTATGATAGGCAATTTTTAACTATAAGGAAAAATTTAAAAGATGAAGCTAATAGGCAAAAGAGTTATGCTGATTTAAAAAGGACACCACATGAATTCTAAGTGGGATATAAAGTTTTTGTGTGTTAGACCATATAAAAGTTCAATAAATTTTGGAAAGTCTTTCAAATTAGTTCCTTAGTTTGTAGGACCCTTTGAAATTTTGGATAAAATTAGTCATGTTACCTATTGGTTATCCCTTCATCCTTTCTTATCTTAGATTCATAATGTGTTTCATGTTACTTTATTGAGAAAGTATTTTCCTAATCCATCTCATGTTTTGGATTGGACTCATATTTAGGTTTTGGAAGAGTAAAAAATGTAGTTGGATATAATGAAGATCATGTACCATAATAGCATTAAATTGATAAATCATGATACTTCCCTAGTGTTGGTTCAATGGGATCCTTTATCAAAAAGAAGTGATACTATTAAAATGAGAGTATTTTCAAGTAGCATTATCCTTGGTTATTTTGATCATTGGGATAACTTTTTTTAAGTGGAAAGCATGTCATGACCCTATTTGATATACATTTATTTTGAATTGATGATATAGTTAGTTGTGAACTATTTGAGACATTTTTTAAATTTTACTATGGTGTTACAACCTTGTGACCTATGTTGATACATTTTATTATTGTTATTGAGACAATTAGTGATACACTTTTCATTATAGTATTTGATATTTATGCTTAATGAACACTAATTTACTATTCAATTTAGATTTGTTATTTAAATGTTGTTATTAAATCTATTTTATTTAAATGTTAGAATATTTTTTATGGTCTATTTGTTAAATGCAGGGATAGGTAAAAAGCTAGGTTGTATTTGGACTTGAAAATTGAAGAAATGTGGAAAAATAACATGTATGAACTAAAATAGTAAATTATATTATAAAAATTGAGATCGATAGTATTGTTGATTGAGTCATTTTTTTACATGGTTTAAGTGTTGAGTGTTATTATTTTAAGTTTGAATTCATTATTGATTTAATTTGTTTGGTTTTAAATTTTGTACTATCATTAGTTTAATTTATGTTTTATATTTTGGGACTTTTCATCTTTGCTAAGTTATGATTAGTCTTACAACTATTGATTTCTATTTAATGTTATTATTTTTAGTCATTTTGGTTCTTTATGTTTTCATTGGATTAATGACTTGTAGACTTTGACATGGAATTTAGTGACTAGTTTCTCTTATGTTCGTAGATATTTTGTTGAGTGTTGAGTCTTTATTACCTTTTTAGATTGTCTTGATATTATTTAAATTTAATGTTTAGTATCAATATGTGTTATGGTTGAAGGCACTATTAGGATCCTCCTTAGAGTAAAATTGATTACCTTTGTATAAGCAACTAAACACGAAATTAAACTAGAAGTAATAAGTAACTAGAAATCAGAAACAACAAAGAATAGGAGATACGAGAAATAATACAATCTGTATTAAACTCTTCTAGAAGGAAATACAATGAAGAAATCTCTTCTTCCCACACCTCTTGGGTGTATAGTAATTTTCCCTCAAGAGTTCACTCTCTCAATCAATTACAATCAACTCAACACTGAGTTATTCCCTCTAGTGACAATTAACCCAATGGTTGTTGTTGCCTACCTCCAAGTGACAATCAACTCAACCATTATTGCCTACTCTCAGCAGATCTTCTTGATCTTACACCTTTGCAGATCTAATTGATCTTGCTTGCTTACACTGTGTGTTACAAATCTTCTTGATCTTGCTACCCCGTAGATCAACTGATCTTGCACACACACACACCCATAGATCTACTTAATATTTCACACTTGTAGATCTAATTGAACTTACTTTTCTACACCAATTACAATACAGCCCCATGGGTCTCTTAAATAGATCCCAAACCAAACAATAATTAGAAATGCAGACTCAAGACTAAAATTAGTCTTTACATGCAAACTCACTATTCGTCTAAAATTAAAATAGTTTTGCAAACACACAGATGACCGATGCCAGTCTCTATCTATTTAGAGATGACTGATGTTAGCTGATGCATAACTAATGTCAATTTTATAGCTAAATATAACTGATGTCAGTTGACCCCTAAATAATGTCAGTTGGCTCTGACTGATGTTGGTTATTGTGTCATCTAGTAACCTCCACATTTGCACATTCAATGAAGCTTTTAGCTTCACAATTCAACAATCTCCCACTTGGAGATAAATAGCTGCACCTGTACCTATACCTATATAACAATGCCCTCTAATTTGTTTCTGGCTTGTTTTTCCATCTTCAAATTCAATCTTGAAGACCAACAAAAGTTGAATGAAGATTAAACTTCTCCTTTGTTCCTAGCTTTGTTAGCATATCAACAGGGTTATTATCCGTATGGATCTTTTCCTGCTTCAACTGACCATCCTCCAATACCTATCTAATGAAGTGGTACCTAAGCTATATATATTTGGTTCTTGAATGAAAGGCTGAATCCTTTGCCAAATGAATTGCTCTTTGACTATCACTGTATAATCTACAACTCTCTTTCTCCTTTCCCAACTCTTCCATGAACCAAGTCATCCATATCATTTCCTTGCTAGCCTCTGTGACTACAACAACCTTCTACAACTTTAAAATCTAGCTAACCACCATTCCACCAATAGTGAACACATATCTTGTGGTGCTTATCCTGCCATCCAAGTCACCTGACATATCCGAATCTACATACCCATGTAGAGAAGTGTTTGACCCTGCATAGCATAAATACTTGCTGTTGGTCCCTCTCAGATATCTGAGAATCCACTGAACTACTTTCCAGTGCTTCTTTCTTAGATTGGCCATAAACTTGCTGACAAATCCCACTGCTTGGGCAATATCAGGTCTAGTACATACCAAGTACTCAACCTCATCATGTGATTTAGGACACTATTCTTTGCTTAACTTGAACTATCTAACCATAGGTGTGCTTATCAATTTTGCATCCTGCATATTAAACCTCTCCACTACCTTATTCACATAATCCTCTTGAGACAAAATCAACCTGTGATTTTTCCTGTCTCTAGAAATACTCATGCCAAGGATTTTCACTCCTAAATCCTTCATGGCAAATCTCTGAGCTAATTTTAGCTTTAGCTCAGTAATTCCCTGCATGTATGAACTTGCAACAAGCATATGATCTACATACAGTAACAGGATAATGTAGCTACTATTATCCAATCTAGTAAAATAAACACAATGGTCACATTGACATTGACTAAAGCCATGCTTTGTCATAAACCTGTCAAACCTTAAATACCATTATCTTGGAGCTTGCTCAAGACCATATAACCTAGCCTTATGTCTCACTTGTCCATTCTCTCCTTTCTTTAACCTGTAAATCCATTCATTTTTTAGTGCTTTCTTTCTGGCTAGAAACTCTACCAAATCCCACATTTGGTTCTCTTCCAAGGAATCAATTTCCTCATTCATGCCATGCTCCCACTATTTCCTAGATTCTACCTACATTGCCTCTTCAAAACTTCCTAGTTTTCCACCATCAGTGAGCAATAAGTAGTATAAAGAAGGGGAATAATGAATTTGAAGTTTACTTACCCTTTCGAACCTCCTCATGGGTGTTTGAGACTCATTGATAGCTTGTTATCCACCCAAATTTCATTCTAATAGTGACTGATCCTGGTCATCTCATAGTCTACACCCGACTGATGTCAATTCCACCTGACCAACGTAACTAATGTTGGTTCTCACCTAATTGACATCAGTTTCCACCTACCTGACATCATCGACTTTGGTCTTCACCTGATCGATGTCAGTTCCTACCTGATCGACATCAGTCTCTACCTGACTGATGTCAGTGTTTATGTTTTCTTGTGAGTGATGATTTTTACCCACTAGCTCATTTTGGATCATAACCTTGTCCAAATCAACATTTCCCTACTCAGAATTATTTAGCCTCTTGAGCTGATCATTGTCCATCACCTTCTCCTTGAAAACCAAGGCTTTCCAGTTCTTAAATGTGTCAAAAACATCAGATTTTCTCTTTATGCAATAAACCCATACCTTTCTTGTAGCATCATTAATGAAAGAAACATAACAATGTGATCCTCCAATAGAAGCTCCCTGAGCTGGTCCCCACACGTCTATGTGAACAAGCTCTAACTTGTGCTTCTTCTTTGTTGACCCAGTCTTGAGAAACCTCACTTTCTCCTATTTCCCAAAAATATAATGCTTACAGGAATCTCAATCTATGATTTTCAAATCTGAAAGCTTACCTTTTGACTTTAGAACATGCATTCCCTTCTCACTCATGTGACCAAGCCTATAGTGCCACATCTTTACATCTACATCTGAAGTAGATAAAATAGAAGGAGAATAATCAGTAATACAAGTAGATAGACAAAGTGTACCTACTCTCTTACCTCTTGCTAATACAAGTGCACACTTGGAAAATTTCTAAGATTTAGCTGTGAGAGTTACTGTACAACCCTCATCACCCAACTTTCCTATAGAAATCAGATTCCTCTTCAGGACGGGTACATGCATGACATCCTTCAACACCCATGTGTTGCCATTCTGCAATTTTAGCTACACTTTTCCTTTGCCAATAATTTGAAAAGGCTCACCATCCCCTAAATAAACTTTTCCAAAGTCTCCATGGACGTAATCATGAAAAAATTCTCTATTTGGGGTTGCATGGAAAGAAGCACCAGAATCTAAAACCCATGATTCTACTTGACTATCCAAATAAAATATAAGAGCATCCTGTGTAACAATACCTACATCATTTGCTTCTTTATTACCTTCATGTTGATCTTTTTTCAACCAACAATCTTTCTTTGCATGTCCTTTCTTTCCACAATTCTAGTAGGTTATACCTCCATTTCTGAATTTGGATCTACTACCTATCTTTAACCTTGATTTCCCTTGCTTTCCCTTCTCTCTTTAATTTCCCCTACTTTCAACACTTAAAGCATTACTTGATGTTTCCCCTATGCTTTTCTTGCAAATTTCTTCATTCAAGATTACACTAACAACATCATCAACTTTTAAGATATTTGAAGCAGACACAATATTACTAACTGCCATTACCAAACTATCCCAGCTTTTAGGTAAAGATCATAAGATTAAGAGAGCCTTAATTTCATCATCAAAAACTATTTTGATTGAATTTAACTGATTTACTAATCCATGGAAATCACTAAGATGACTAGATACCGATCCACCTTCCAGCATTTGCAAATTAAATAATTGCTTCATAAGAAATACCTTATTTGAAGCTGAGGGTTTTTCATATAAATTTGCCAAAGTATCCATTAACTCTATCATTGTCTTTGCCTGTGATAAGTTGGAAATCACAGACGATGCCAGGCTCAACCTTATAGATCCCAGAGCCTTTCTATCAAGAACATTCCATTCTTCATCTTACATATATGTGGGCTTACTTAAAACCCCACCCAATGGTAAGTACAGATCTTTCTGATACGGATAATCTTCTATCTACATCCTCCATAATTGATAATTATTGCCATTGAATTTATCCATTCTTAGTTTACTTTCTTGTGCCATTGCTCTACTCCCACTCAAACAGAAACCCCTGTGAGTGAACCTGTAATCAACAAACACTAACCTGCTCTACCACTTGTTAGTGATCCTAGCTCTGATACCAACTATTAGGATACTCCTTAAAGTACAATTGCTTACCTTTGTATAAGCAACTAAACATGGAATTAAACTAGAAGTAATAAGTAACTAGAAATTAGAAACAACAAAGAATAGGAGATACAAGAAACAATACAATCTATATTAAACTCTTCTAGAAGGAAATACAATGAACAAATCTCTTCTTTCCACACCTCTTGGGTGTACAGTAATTCTCCCTCAAGAGTTCTCTCTCTCAATAAATTACAATCAACTCAACACTGAGTTGTTCCTTCCAGTGACAATCAACCCAATGGTTGTTGTTGCCTACCTCCAAGTGACAATCAACTCAACCATTATTGCATAATCTCAGCAGATCTTCTTGATCTTGCACCTTTACAGATCTAATTGATCTTACTTGCATACACTGTGTGTTATAGATCTTCTTGATCTTGTTACCCTGTAGATCAACTGATCTTGCACACACACACCCGCAGATCTACTTGATCTTGCACACTTGCAGATCTAATTGACCTTGCTTTTCTGCACCAATTACAATACAACTCCATGGGTCTCTTAAATAGATCCCAAACCAAACAATAATTAGAAACTCAGACTCAAGACTAAAATTAGTCTTTACATGAAAACTAACTATTCATCTAAAATTAGAACAGTTCTAGAAACACACAGATGACCGATGTCGGTCTCTATCTATCTAGAGATGACTGATGTCAGCTGATGCATAACTGATGTCAGTTTCTGTAGCTGAATATAACCGAGGTCGGTCGACCCCTAACCAATGTCAGTTGGCTCTAATCGATGTCGGTTACTATGTCATCCAACAACCTCCACATTTACACATTCAATGAAGCTTTTGGCTCCACAACTCAACATGCACTTAAAAACATGTTCTATATATTATGTGATTTAATTTCTATAAATTAAAGGAATTAATTTTGAGATTGATTCGTTTGGAATTCATTGTATATGATAGTCAATTTTGTCTTGACCTTATACTAAGGTTGTTTGGGTCATGACCTACCTTCAGGCTTGGCATTATTTTAATGTTTTTGTTTTTTCATTTGAATTTATAGTCATGACATTAGATCATAATACAATGATAATGGGTCAAGACTCTTACAAAATGGTTTTAGGTTTTATTTTGGTCATTTTGGTTTTTTTGTTTGAAGAGCTCTATGCCTTAGGGAGACTCTACCAAAAAAAAAATCATGGTGGCTAAGGGGAATGAAATATAGTTATTGCATAAGGTTTTTTAGGGAGCTCAAACTACAGTTAATCATTGATATTATTGGCCATGTGAGAGTTTAGTAGAGTTTTTTGGGGTTTTATTTTGTTTTTATGGCTCAACTAGTTTTGTTTAAGGCATGTGGATTTTGGATACATGTTTTGGCATAAAAAATTAGAAGCCTAGGAAAGAAGTAAATCTTCTTCTATGGTCTCTTTTAGGATTCCAAGTAAGTGGTGTTTTTAAACTTATGAGTTTGCATTATTTAATGGTTTAAAATGGTGATCTGGTTATTGTTTTTAGCTATAAACATAGGTATTGTTATTATTTATTATCCATAAACATAGGTATTGTTATTTTTATTGCATAATAGTGTTTATAACTAAAAACCTTAACTGGGTCAATGGATTTTATTTCTTATATTATTACATGATGGCCTTTGTACGACTTGACCATGGATGTGTGGGATTTATAAACTATACATATATGACTGTTATGTATATTTTGTTTTGTTTATTATTATTGGGGTTTGTTATTATTATCATAACCATTTAACTAGGGTTAAAACTATGTGTTATTTTATCTTCATAGAGTTTATAATTATGTTTTATATTTAAAACTCTAACTAGGTTACTTGTATTTTGGGAAATGATGTTTTTGTATTTGTAAAGCCTGTTATGTATGACAAACCTACATCCATGATTTGGGGTCAATGAAATTATTGAACCCCTAGGGTTTCAAAATAAACATTAGGGTTTTTGGAAAAATAATATTTTATTATTATTTTTGCCTACATGATTATGTTTGACATAATTTTATTTAATCATTTTGTCATTATTAGTTGATTCGGGTTGGTAAAATTAAGTTTGGATTATTTATATGATTCTAGTAATGATGTTGAAATTCATTTGAGTTATTCGTAGTTGACTTACACTTGAAAATTATCATCAATTGATTATTTTATTATTATGATTACATTATATCTTTATATTTGATGTTGAATCTTTTTATATTTTTAGTAAAGTCTATATTTGTGAAATTTTGAACCATAGCTTTACATAGGGATTTATATTATCATTTTTGAAGCTGTTGTCTTCCTTTTTATGAGTTTTTATTTTTAACTCATTAATAACTATTAAAATAGTATTTGAGGATGACTACCTTATTAATGCATGGAATAAGATTTACAAGCCATATTATATTATTCAAAAAGAATATTGCTCATAAATCAAAAAGTTCAAGAAAATGGGTTGTATTCATAATCATGTACCAAGTTAATATATCTTGGTGATATGGATTTGTGTGGTTCATTTATATCATTTTATTTGATTTTTTTGTTATTGTTAAGATCAATATATTTTTTATGTCCTTTCTCTACTACCTTGATCCATATCCAACTGATGGTTGGGGTACTCTAGGTCTACTTATGGTTATTCTCATTGGGATTGATGAGATAGATTTGGCTTCATTAGTTTACATGCAAAATATTTTTGATATACTTATTTTTTATCTTGAGTTTTGATAGTTGGATCTAGATGAACTAAAGTGTTTATGAAATTAATTTTATTCATTATAGTTATATTTGATACAAGTAATGTTATGTTTATCTTTTATATTCAGATAAAACATGTAATATTGGTCTATGGGTATTATTATAGTTGATCATTTGATTATCAATGTATTATTTACATACATAATTCCAATAGTTCATTAAGACATTTGATAATATGAACATAATTATGTGATTTTAATGTGTAATTTTAGTTATTATCTTAATTTTGAATTAGTTTTATAATAAAGATTAGAGAGTTGTGGAATTCTAATTGAAATGTTTCATAGTTATTTAGTTAACTTATAACCTAAACATGTATTCATAACTTTACTTATTTATTATTGGGTTTGTGGTATTGAGCAAATTGGATATTTGAGGTTATAAATAGTTGTCTTTGGAAATTAGTAGTAAAATTTACTTATGATTTTACATGAGTCTTTTAATGCAAATGAGTGTATGATAATTGGAAATTAATGTTGGCATGTTACAAATTCATCTCAAGAGTAAAATATAAAGTTGAGTTTACCTTGAATAATTCTTATGGAATTAACATTATTATTATACGAACTAAGTGATGTTATTCATTAAACAAGTGAATTTGCATTGAGCATTATAATAAATTATTATGATGTGACATGTAATTTATGTTAATGAGGACTTTCCAAATTACCTTAATCTATAAAAAACTTCATTGATAGATGATTTAATTAAAACTTCCATGGAAGACCTTAAGACAATAACTTATAGGGATAAATAATATGATATCCTTTTTATAATATGATTAATTAAAGAGACTATAACCATCATAAGATTTATACACGAGGTTGTAATTAGTGTTATAATCTTTGTTAAGCATTAAAATAGAGGAAGTATAGTAAGTTAAGTTGTATAAATCTTCTAAAGTTTATTAAGAGGCAAACATTTCACTTTGAAATAAATAAATCACTATTGAAGAGGAATATACTATTTTGGAAAAACTCATAACTTCTTGGAATTGAATTGCAAATAAGATTATATAAAACTTATGCATATGTTGTAAGTGACTTGGCAAATAAGATAAGTCATTGAATATTTTGAAAATTAAATGGTTATTCATAAATAAGGCATATTGTGATAGAGGATCAATTTCTCCATGTTTAGAATTTATCATTGGAATACTTAACAAGTTAATTCATGATCCTTATATTGTAAGGTAAGTTTAATGGAATTATATTTTTTAAGTTAGTATAAATAATTCTCCTATGAAACATAAGAACAAGTAAGTTATAATATAAGCTTAAAGTAATAAATACATGAATAGGCTAAGGTCATGAACCTAATATAAAAGGTTTAATTATTTAATAATGAGATTAAAATCAAAACCTAGTATAAGTACACAATCCATATAAATATTAATTGGTATTATGTCCCTTGTACTCATATGACACTCATAATGGTAAGGATTGGAAATGAAAAGATAACCTTAAGACAATGTTCTAAATAAATTAAGATCCTTAAGCATGACTTATCATGTGCTCATATCATACCTTTAATAATATAGGATGTTCCCAAATAGAACATAAGCATGGTTATTTAAACATCTCATGAAGCTTTCACAAACTTCTTGAGGTAGTTTATGCTGAAACTCATGCCTATATTTTATTGTGAATTCAAAATGTGTTCTAAGGATTTGTATTGATTTTGGAAATATTCCTTTCCCCTTGATCTTTGTTTACTACTTGTGAATTGGTATATCTTAATTAAGAAAGCATAGTATGATGATTCTTATATTGAATTTGTTCTCACTTTACACTATTTCTTGAATTTTTTTAAATTACCCAATGGGTTTTTAAATGTTCTATAACATATACAAGTACTTGGGTAAATGCATAAATCAGTAATGGCTCTATTAAGAAAGTCACAGTGAAGTACATGGATAGGAGTCTGTGGGTGTGACCATAATGACCCACTTCTATCCTAGTACTAAGTGGTTAAAATTATTCCTAATGAAGTAATTGATGAGTTTTTTATTTGATCTAGTTCCTATGTTGGCTATAACATAGTTATGGATCTCATTACATTTTTTGTGATAAGCTATGATTGAAACCTTGTTCTGTAGTTGTTGCTTTGATATTTTAAAATAAATTATGGTTATGAAAAAAGAATATATAACATAAAATGATAAAAAATAATGTATAACATACTAAATAATGTTGGAAAACATGTAAACATTACAAGTAAATAAAATATAATTGAAATAAAAATCTAACAAATATATGGAAGTAAGTGAAATATAACCTTATGTAAGATAAGCATGTAGAATCAAACATAAATAAAGCATAAATGAATTAAAATGAAATGCAAGTCAATATGTAAAAAAAAAAAATGTCAAATGAATATGAATAAATCATGTAAGAATGTGAAATGTCCTATGTAAGATAACAAAGTCTGAAAAATCAAATAAGGACAAGATAAATAGATGAATACAAAGCTTTAAAGGATGATAACTCAAACTTAGTGATTGTTATAATATATAATTTAATAAATAACAACTAAGGAAATGAATAGGATGAAAATGAGATGGTTTGGTTAGCAAATGGTGTAAGGGTGTTTGTGAAGAAGGAATGGTCCTATCCAAGGTCTTATAATACAACTCACAAACTATAAACTAAGAGGCATAAGTAGGTAAATATGATAAAGGATGTGTTCATCTAAAATAGATATGAAACAAGGGGATATTGGGAAAATATGATGTAAAAAAATAATTTGAGGAACCATATGGGTGATGTGAACATCCTTAGTAATAATTAGACACTCTATGTAAATGATTTAGGCTAAGAACTATCAATAAGAAGGACATAGGACAATTTTACTAATGAATACAAAGCTTGGGATAAAAATTTAAGTACATAAATCATCCCATGAAGTCTATATACATGAGAGTTAAAATTTACCTACCTTCCCACAATATGTTCCCCATTCCTAAGGCCCCGTTATAGAGTCATCAATCTACTACAAATATTGGGTACTTGTGTGAAAAATTAGGTGGCACTAGATAGTATATGATATAATGAGACCTCTTATTGAAATATACTAGCCTAATACACCCTAATGGACCTTGGCTCTATCATGAGGCTAAATATGGAGTTTGATATTTGAATAATATAGGAAATGTGCCAAATAAATATCACATATGTTGGTGTGATCTGAATTTTAATATTATATTTGCTTTTTAATCTTTGCCTTTTGTTTCTTTTATGATTTAGATTTCAAATATTTGAAATTTTTATATTTATCCTCTATATGGATTCAAATAACCAATAATGAGTGAAATAGGTGATGAACACAAGAGATCTTACACTTTTTCACTAGAGAAAAGGACCTAAATACCAAGGTATCTAAAGATTCCTAGACTTTCCCAAAAGTGACTGTGTAATCTCAAAACTAATCAATGTGTACCTTAAATGAAAGGAACTAAGGGGAATTATGGGGATCATGAGAGATCCATCCATGTAATAAGTGATACAATGATGAATATGATTGTAGTTGATCATAAGGAGGTAAAATTATGTTATGAAATAGACAGGGATATGTTATGATAGTCATCACACTAGAGAATCCATACTAACCTACAATGGATCTAGAACAAGTACCAATGCAAGTAGTAATCATACCAAAAGAGGTGGAAAGTAAATGGTCATCCCAAAAGAAGGGGGAGTTAGATTAAGGTCAAGTAAGTATAAACATACTATGGCATACATACATACATACATACATACATATCTATATATATATATATATATATATACACATATATATATACATATATATATATATATACATATATATGTATATACATATATATATATATATATACGCATATATATATATATACATATATATATATACATATATATATACATATATATATATATATATATATATATACATATATATACATATATATACATATAAAAGAGACATCTAAGAACCAAAATTGAAACAACTACTAAAAGTAAATAAAACCAAATAACTAAAGAGGAAACAATGGTGCTAGTAAAATGTGTTTTTGAGGAAGACCTAGTCCTATCCAATGTATTGCAATGTAACTCACAAACTATAAAGTGAAATAAAACCAAAGAAACCATATGAAACAATGGTGAGGTAAAATGAAACTAAATGAAATAAAGTGAAAATAATCAAAGAAACATGATACAAAAATAACAAGTAAAATATATGCTAACATTTATATCAAAGATGAGTATGTGGAATATAAACCTATGTGTCTTGGAAGGTTTCTTTAAGTTGAATTTAATTGTTATGAAATTTTTAATAAGAGTGGGTATCATAGGATGTCATAAAGGGTAAGTGGATTTAGGGATGGGAGTTAGAAGATGCCCCAAAGCTTATAGTGATATGTAGATGGGAATCAGAAGATGAACCAACATGTGATAGGGAATGGGGTGAAGTGTAGCTATTAGAAATAAGTAAATGTGTTATTATATTAGATTTTAAATATGTTGAAATTGAAATAGGATTTGTTCAAGAGGCATGAAGAGTTCAATAAGGTAAAGGAATACCATGTATGATGTGTTTTAGAGTATAAATTTGAGTTAGGTATTCCTTGTATTGGCATGACAAAAGATGTTGAGGTTTTATGAATGCAACTACATGTTTAAAGTTGTTCATGATAGCTGTCCTTTCCTTAGCAGTGTAATAAGAAGCATTAACTATGGTTTGGACAACATTAATATATGAGGTAGAATATTAGGGTAATTATTATTAATAATTAGGTAGGTGATGATGATGTGATAGTGGTTCTTTAGATTAGACTTGTGAGGCTTGAAGATATTCTTGATAAAATTGTTTTGTTAGAGTTTCAAGATGTAAATGTGGACCAAGCAAGGAAGCAAGAAAAAATTAGTGAATATCATGACAATTGTCATGAGAGTGACATATCGTAGCATTCCACCAACAAAATTTATCAATATTGTACCATTTTGGAAGAGGTTTGGAAGGATCAAAGTTCATGGTTTTAGAAGGTGGAAATTTCTTCTTGAGTTTTTCTAGACTCAAGGGAGAGTTGGTGGGGTTAAAATTGGTTGAATTGAATTCTCCCTTTTGAGTTTGGGGAGGCTTATAAGAATAAATTTTATGAGAAAATGATTGGAAAGGTTCCTTAGTATTTTTTTGAGGTGAATCAAATTGAGTCATAATAAATTCTTGCCTTTTAACTTGGTCTAAAGCTTCTTCTAAACTTTTAAAGGAAAAGATCTAAACTTCGTATTGAAGAGGAACTTTAAGAGT